>JACM01071736.1:0-22403 GCA_000787095.1 Periophthalmodon schlosseri | reverse complement strand
TACTACTGAGGGTTCAATAATAGTTATCATTTTAATTTGGAGAGGTCAGAACGAAGGCAATTTCACCAAAATGACCCGGAATGGTAAGTGGTTTTAAGTGACACAATTGAGTATTTCTTCCACCACTGTTGCTACTACTACTACTACTACTACTACTATTACAACTCCTGCTGCTGCTGCTGGTACTTCTACTTGTACTGCTACTACCATGACTACTACCGCTACTAGTTTTGTTTCAATTATTACTTATATAACATGCAAACACCGATCTACCAAATGAGATCAGACAGTGAGGACAATTACTTCTTCAGTGATCCATTTCTACCATGTTTGTATTAGATCCTACTACTCATTGCAGTTCAGTAGAGCACTGGAGTAGCGCGATATAAATGTATGCAGTTACTTCCCACTCGGTGTCCGTATCAGAAATCCAATCTGCGGTGATGTCAGCATGTGCGAGACCTGGTCCACTCCCTGCTTTGTGCTGCAGTCGGCCGCGCCACCAGGAAAACCTCCCCGTAAATCATCTTATCACGAAAGGTTTGGAGAAGAATGAAAGTACATGTTTGAATGTGCAAAAATACCCCGGTGCCGTCCATAAAAGAGATATGCTTTTGTTTGTCACCAACAGAAGGGACCAAAGTGAGAGAATGTAAAACCATTGTAAACAAATCTGGCCAAGTTGGAATTTGACAGGCAAATATTGTGTTTCTGAGTATGTGTGGTGTCTCAAACTTTAAAAAAAAAAAATCTGAAACATAATTATATGTATTCACCCTAGTGTTGTCACAGTCCTAAAATTTCAAACTCAATTTTGATACTAAGGAATAGACTCGATACTCAAAACCGATTTCGATGCCACAATAATAATTTTAAAAAACTGTCTTTCTTTAGACAATAGAATGTGTTTTTCAACATTAAATCGTAGTACTTTATTTTATATTACCATGTGGCTTTAGTTTATACAAAATATTGTTCCCTCACGCCAAATTTAAAGGGCCCATATTACTCTACGTTATATCTGATCAATGTTGTTTCCTCGTCACAAACAGACCTGGAGTTGAGTTTTGTTTCATTCACACATGTTTAACACACAAACCCTGCATATTTAGGCTGAGTTCTTCTCTCAAACAGAAAACGCTCTGTCCCACCTTGTGATGTCATGTGGTAATACAGGAAATGCTTCACTGTGTTTTTAAGATCCATACACCTTCACTAGAATTATTTGGATAATTTCAGTCCTGGAATTGTCAAACTCTACTGAACTAAAGGTAAAAAGTAGCTGTAAACTACCAGAGTAAAAACTAAAAGTATTTTGTGCAGATTTTGAGGTCTTGTAAGTCTTCAGATATATGACATCACAAGGTGGAAAAAAGCATTTTGAGCTTTGGAGATGTAGACAGACTAATAATAAAGGATTATTCAAACATGTGTGAATGAAACAAAACACAACTTGAGGTATGTTTTTGAGGTGGTAACAACATCATAACATGGTTTAAAGCTCACAAGAGTCAGTTTTGCGTAATATAGATCCTTGAAATTATGTACAACTTTGACAAATGTGATATAAATGAATGTACCAACTAATGTAGTAGTCACCGTAGTACATACAGTGTAGTAGTACATAGTTGTATGTACTACAACTATGTACTTTTAAGTATTTCGACTGCAGTAGTATACACACAGTTTCTGCAGTACAAGCAGAAATTGCAATAATAACTGCATAAGTGATTATTACTTCGTAACATCATCATCAGTACCGGTTTTGACTGCTTCCACTTGACTGCTCCTGTTGGAGTTGGAACTATTTTAGATTTTTTTGTCAATAATAATTTTCTTCACACCATTTCATCCTGTCCTCACCAATCATCAACCAGCACATGGCCATTTCAAACATTCCGATCTTTATTAGTCTGGAAAACGGCACGGTTTAGAACGCCTCCAGATCGCGGCCAGATTATGATGATGAACGATGTTGACACATGACATAGTTGACTCGACTCTTGTCACCAACCCACACCCAGTCAGCCCACAATTGCCCCCATTGTTTGCAAGGCGACGCCGAGCGCACTGCGATTTCAAGCATGCATGTGAAATGGGATGCACTCATTCTTCTGGCAGATCCAACACAGCCAAATACTTAAATACTACTTTTTTAGTGTACCCTTTACACATGAGTTCCCCAGAGATTCTTAAAGATAACATTGTAAAAGGAACAAAAAAGTAAAAAAATAAACGTTTGTAAAGCATTTCATGAAGTAGTGCAGTGCTATTTACAAAGCAGCTACATCCTAACCTCACTATCCTATCTCCTATCTCGTTATTTTACTACTACTATTGCCAGTACTGCTACTATTACTATTACTACTACAACACATCTTCAACTTTTCGCTGAGTATTAACAGACTACCCGAGCATAAATCATTCTAATGGTTTGCTGAGAGAGATGACCCTTAACCTTTAGTGCAAAACAAAGATGGCCGTCGCTGATGTTGTCTGTGAGCGACGACCGCGTTGAACAGGCGGTAAACGGGCATAATGTTGTTTTTCCTCATTGTTTCAGATGTGGAAACTTTGATGAGAAAATCAGCTCTGTTTGTGCAAGACTTGTGTGGTGCTGACGGGGACGTGCGCTGGTGCAGGCATTTGAAGTCGGCTATCGAACCATGCTAACTTGTGTGGTCAAATTCCTTTGCTTGGTTCAAAGGGAAGTGGATTCTTTTATGTTGAGTTACCTGCTAAAAATCTGACATCGTTTGCCCACGGAAACGTCCAAATCCGATGTCAAGTAAAAGATTAGAAGAAATTAAATAGTAATAGTAGCAGCAGTTGCAGACTTACTGTATATGTGCTACTTTAGAGTGTTGCAAAAGAAACGCCAATGCCAGGAATAGGTGGCGAGTAGTGGTAATAGTAAAAGCATAAAATCTAAAATAAACAACCTGTTAAATGTAAAGACTACCCGATTTTGTTTGTGGTGTTATTTTAATATTTGTCAGGCCTCAAAATTAGCATTAGCGTCAGCATTAAGACACAAGCGCTGCCTTTCTAAACATAAAAGTGTCCTCCGCTGAAGTTTTCGCCTCATTTGTTTAGTCTTTAACGTGTTATCAGACCCTCAAGTCACTGTCAGACACCATCTTATCTTCAAATATTTATTCATTTTAGCACGACTCTACAAAACCCTCATAGAGATACAATTAGACAGGAAGTAGTCACGCTAACACCTGGCGCTGTTTTGCACAGAGCCAATAAAACAAAACAACTAAAGAACTACAGCTCTAATATTAAGTAAGTTTGCAGTATAGGTGGTGGTAAAAGTAGGTGGTAAGTAGTTGTTTTAGTAGTAGTATTAGTGGTATTCTAGTAGTAGTAGCAGCAATCGTAGTAGAATTAGGTAGTACCTAGATAGCAAGTAGGTAGTAAGGAGGTAGTAGATGGTAGTAGTAGTTGAACTAGTAGTAGTTAGTGGATGGTAGAAGGTAGTGGCGGAAGAAGTACTCAATTCTGTTACTTACTCAAGTACTCAAATACTCAAGTCAAAGTAAAAGTATCACATGGAAAAATCTACTTAAGTAAAAGTATTAAAGTACCCATTTAAAGAGGAAAAAAGGCTTCAGATGTAGTGATTTTGATAAAGATTCGTGCTGAATTTTGTTCAACAGAAACAGCTGAATCTATTTTTTATTTTTTTTTTCTGGCTGCTTTGTTTATTAAAATTATGAAGTTGATAAAACTAAATCCTCAGCCTTTTCAGCAGGTCTCAAACAGTAATAAAAACACTTCAGTCCAGTTCAAAAATGTAGTGGAGTAGAAAGTACAGATCCCTGCTCTCAAATGTAGTGAAGTAAAAGTACAGTATGGTATAGTACATTACTACTTTTACTTCATTACATTCCACCACTGGATAGTAGTAGTAGTAGCAATGGAAGAAGAGGAATTAACTATTGACTAAAAGTACTGCATTATCCACATCTGGGAAAAAATAAAACAAATCACACCTGTTGTTTGATTCCTATTTGAGCGACTAAACCCAGTTGGAGGTAACAGTATATCAAAGAAATACAAATAGCAGTTTATATATTTTTTTTTTAAGATGTGTGGCACCATTGTACATGGAACACTACACCATGTTCCCTTCATGTTAAGCGTGACAGAGGGGCAACATATGATCTTACATCAGACAGGCAGGTTCAGACAGGCCCTGTGTTAAAGCAGCACTACCCCCTCACCCCAACTCCCCCAGAGACCATTAAAACAACAGGTGCTCTGCTGGGTCCCATGTGCCACAGCAGCTGCAGGTAACAGTCACCTCTGACCTTTGTGCAACATCAGTGACCGTCTTGGTAAGGTCCACTGAATGGGAATCAGACCCTAATGACGTTAATTATATAGGAATTCGGTCGGCGTAACTGCCCGATGTTTGGTGTAAACTGAAGAATGAAATGAAGCAAAGCAGCTGTGCTCGTCAGACGGATGAGACGCCACATTAGAAAGGAGAGCTCACTAAATATACAGGCTTTATTAAGTCTCAAGTGACAACAGAGAGTCTACTCAAGTATAAGTATACCTTTTCCTTAATAGACCCTGAGTATATCATGATTATTGCCCTCGGATGACACACTTTTTAATTTTCATGTTACAATTTGGTGAGGAAAAAATATTATGATTTTAAAGTTATTCATAACTATAGATCGCAACACCAAACAAATCACTAAACAACACGGAAATATTGTTTTTTTTGTTACTACAATCACTTTAGTGACTATTAGAGTGATCACGATTATTGATTTAAACTATTAAAGCATAGCCTAAGTTGTATTTGGAGTGATTCGTGCATGTTTGAGCAATCTTTGATCACTTCTTTTCAAGACGCCATATTGCCGATCAATCCCTGTTTTCACTGACACCGGCACACGCCCAATGTGACGTATTTACTTCATTCTCCAATTTTATTTTCTTAATCGGTGATACACATAGGATTCGGCAAATGAAAAAAAATCCGCTACTTGCTAATGTGATCTGCAGCTATCAGAGCTGCCGACTCTTTGGTGCGATGACGTTGACGGCGACGTCAGCTCCCATTGGGCACTGCAGTTTTCTAACGCGGAAGTCAGTGGGTTTATCGTTTTAGATGAATGAAATGAATGCAATTTAAAATGTGCAAATTATAACATAATGATCCACAGGTGTCATAGATTATAACTATAGCAGACTCAAGCACAATATGTAGAAATTGTTTCATTTAGACTTGTTTGAGTTTCAATCATGTCTCATCATGTCCTTCAGTTACAGTAATGTTTTTAAAAAAAATCATCCGGATGAAAAAGTAATATTATTTTAATTTATTTTGTCTTTCCATATACTCAAACCGCTTCTAATTGGTGGCGGTCAGTAAGGTACAGTTGTAGTCACATCTTCTTTTGGGTTAAATGAAAGAGATGTATCTGCCAATGAGTGTCAAGGGCTAATTTCGTAGCCAAAGAAGTTGAAGTGTCTTGCAAAAGGACATATCAGCAGGGTGCACTGATTGAACTATGCTGAACCATCAACCATATCACTCAGCCTATGCCACTGTATCTCGTTGCAGCAACAAAAGTTTTCAAATGAATCACACAGGTTCAATTCAAAGGTCACTTTTATTTCTTGTGTGAAAGAAACACCTTTGACAGCATTTCCATCACGTTAGAATGTACAGTAACATTTCTAAAAGGTGGACTCCCACCTGACATCTACACACACATTGATCAGTTCTGTGTTCACACACGGTGAGGTCAACATGAGCTCACGGCCGTTACATAATCCTTCTGGCAAGTTCAACTTTTGTTCTTTCTTTTCTACAGGAAGATTATTTCACTCTGTTCTTTTTAACAAGTGAGTAATACTTACAAATATCCAAATACTGTGACATAACACATTTAGCAGCATCATTGCAGAAATCACAACTCTGTCCCTTTAAAACATCTATTAACAATATGACATAAAGCCTTGACAAATGAAAACGCTCTCCATATAATTAACAATAGAAACTTTCAAAGTAAAAGTTTAACAAACCAGCAGCAATACTCAATACTGTCACTTGTTGGTATAGCCCTTCTGCTCATCTTCTGCTAGCATGATACTTCTGGTTGAAAATATTTGAAACTACTTACAGCAAGAGTTCCATAAAGAGTTCCATAAAATAAGTGAATGAGAAATAATAAGAATAAAAAACATAAAATAAAAAAGCAGCTGCAGAATTTTCTAGTGTATTTCGCCTAAGTGAAACATCCATACTCACACAGCCTTTCAAAATAAAACAAACTCCAGCCTTTCAGCCACAGCCGTCCACACGATGCTCGAAAAATACAAAAAGAGTTTTAAAAAAGATATAGATTTCCAGTGTAATTGGCAGAGGTGAAAAACTCACTGTTTATGTATACTTAAATGTGTTTTGTTAGTATTTTACTTTTACTTTTTACTTTTACTACAAACATGGCATTCACATATACACTCATTTCATAAAGTCACTGAAGAACTTTACTAGGGTTAGGATTGTCCCTACTCTTCTGTACATAGTGACTGTATTCCTTGATTATTGTCAATGTTGTTTTTATGATGATGTATTTTAAAATATTTATATGTTTGAAATAAAGTCATCAATTGTAGAATAAAAAGTTTATCACTTTTACACCAGTATTATTCTGTAGTTTTTTTTTGTTCTGCTTTCATAAAATGTCCACCTCTGCTAATTAAAACCAGAATAGATATTTAGTTGTGTGTTTGTTGTGTATTTTGAATATGCATAGAAAAAGAATTGTATTATTTAGTAGGGATGCACCAATCCGATACTGATATTGGATATCAGCACCGATACTGAAAAATTCAGCCGATATCCTGGTTGGACATATAAATTGATGTAATACGACTATTTACTGGTCATAGTTGGCCCAGAAAGTCTCATTGTTTGAAATTTTATTTATACAAAGTTGTTCTGTAGTTACTCGAGAGATAAATAACAGCTTCATAACACATTTAGATTAGTTCGGTCATATTTTATTTTTGTTTAATGGAAATAAATGCTGTTTTCAGTCTTTCCCCTGGTATCGGTTGATCTAGAGTATCGGCAAATACTTTTATACTTAAGTTATAGTATCAGAATCGGTATTGGATCGGTGCATCCCTGTCAATTTCACCTGTAATACTATCTCTACAGAAAGTGGAAGGCCTACGTACATATTTGCGCACATCACAGTGTTCAAAGCTACATTGTTAAAAAAAACAAAACAACTTTCCTCATTTTAACAGTGTATATGGAAGTTATTCACATACGTTTACTTCTTCTTAAAACGATTTGAATACAAAAATAGTGCCAGCATTCTTTGTTCCTTCCTACGAGAGCACGGTTAACGTTACGGTTCCTTTGGTCCTCTTCAGAATCCCCACCGCCTCTTCGTGTGTGACTCCATCTAAACTCTGCCCGTTCACCGCCATGATCTGGTCCCCTCTCTTCAGACGCCCGTCCTCCGCGGCTGCGCCCTACGCAAACACAAGTTCTTTTTAGTTAATGACTGCCCGACAACACACATTTCTTGGGATACAGCATAGTAAACATAAAGATAAGACGTACCTTTCCGAATACCGTCTTCACGTAGATGGGCAGGTCTCCGTGTGGGCTGCCATAACCTCCCACGATACTGAACCCAAGTCCGTCAGGGCCTCTTTCTAAGTTGATGGACTTGTACTGAGGCGGGCTACAAATAAAGAAGAAAACGAAACAGTGTAATCAGAAGTAGTACTCATAGCAGTGCAATTTCAAAATACTCGGGCAGGTCTCGACTAAAGAAACTCATGATTGATTAAAGACATGGCCTATGCATCACTGACTAAAGATCTGTCCAAGGTCACTCCCACGCTCGCCCCACGCACTCTCCTTTCAGCCGTGGTCCAAATAAATCCTAATAATCCTAAAACACGATCAACCAATAAAAGGACCAAATGACTAATGTGATTTATTTTTTCACGTTTAATCCTATGTTGCACCATTTTGCCAAAGCACATTCCTTGTTACTGGATTTTTTTCTCTGACAAAGCAATAAACTTTTTTCTGATTCTGATTTCTGATTCTCTAGCTGGATTTTGCATAATACAAGCTTAACGTGCCTTTCAAGCCATTACAGTAGGCATTCATTCACTCCACACGACTTGGTAAACTGCTTTTGTTTGGACACACCCTCTCATTAAGTTTTTTTCGACAAAGCAAAGGGTGGCTACTTTGAGGATTATATAAAAGAAATACTTAGTAGAGTTGTTTATTTTGTTTTCTTTACCACATAACTCCATACGTCTTACTTAATATCACCTAATATTTGATGTTTTCTGAATGTAAGTAGAAAAGATGAAAAAAAAACATTGAATGAGAGGGTGTGTCCAAACCTTAGACTGGTAGTACCGTATTTTCTGGAGTATAAGTCGCACCAGCCAAAAAATGCATAATAATGAAGAAAAAAACATATATTTCACATATAAATCGCATCTGAGTATAAGTCGCACCCCCGGCCAAACTATGAAAAAAAGTGCGACTTATAGTCCGGAAAATACGGTATACGGCAACGGCTTTCCCAAAGAACACCAATGACTAACTCTCATGTCACATTCATACACCGGCATAGCTTGAAGTGTCTTGCCCAACGACACAACAAAACCGGTAAGGTAAGGTTGTATCAAACTACTGTCGCCCCCCCCCCTTCCCATAACTTCACCTGTAAATTTAATGCGTTAATATTCAAACAATACCAAAAAAAAGTTTGTAACTGTTTGTACCCAATGTCGTCCTGAAAGATGGAACTGGGTGTGAGACCCCCAGAGGCCTGCTCCTGAGACGAGGGTCCTGTCACGGTGTTGTCTCCCCCGGCAACCACCTGTAATCCGACACAACGCGCATCATTTACACACTTCATTATCGTTTACAAGGGCAATTTGTTTACTTCAAAGGCTGCGGAAGATTTGAACTTAAGGTGCTGATAAAGTACATCTAGGAGTCCATCTAAGTATTATCTAACCGTCTGCTGGTTATCTAAGTGGAGCAGAGACAGAGGACAAGGGAAAATCAGATACCCAGAATAATCACATATCCCAGTAGTAATCCCAGTCTGATTTTTGGTGTGAGTTTACATGCACAAAAGAAATAATCAAAAACACTTGGTGACCCGTGTCAGTTAATCAATGGATTTTTAGAGCAACTGTTGTATTTGGAAGACAAAATACAATTAATTTAAAACAAATCTTGCAATCTTTTTTTTTTTCTCTTTCATTTTTGTCTTTGTCACATTAGTTCAGTGGTGGAAGAAGAACTCAATTTTGTTACTTAAGTACAGATACTGGAGCAAAAATACTCAAGTATAAGTAAAGTATCACATGAAAAAATCGACTTAAAGTAATAGTATTAAAATATTTAAGTAACCCTTAAAAATGTACTTAAAGAGTAAAAAGTATTTCGCATCGGCTGTGAGATCTAATAAAGCTTCAAATGTAGTGATTTTGATAAAGATTTGTGCTGAACAAACAACTGAATCACTTGTTTTTTTGTTTATTTTTTTTCTGTTTTTATTTTGTATTTTTTGTTTTCAAATTATGAAGGTGTTGACCCCTCAGCCTTTTCAGCAGGTCAAAAATGTAGTGAAGAGAATCCACTGTAAAATGCACTTAAGTACTTTACTACTTTTACTTCATTATGTTCCACCGCTACATTAGTTTTCCCATTTTGGCATAGTTTTCCTTGTCAAATCCACCACAGGTGTGAACAGAAATAATTCATATGATTCACCTCAGATGAAACTGTTTATGTGACATTTCAATAATCGGATTATTCCAGAAATCAGATAATGATCAGATGCATGTGTCAGCATAGACTGCGGTGGTACCTGCAGTTGTATTGAGCCCGTGGCGTTCTTCAGCAGAGACACGGCCTGTGAGTGAGTCATGCCTTCAGTAGACGTCCCACAGATACTGAGAATCCGGTCTCCAATCTGAACAGACAGAGATCAAAATGACAAATTCTAATAATATTAAAATGCACATTATGCAACACTAATGGGTGACAGTAGCTCAGTTCGTGTTTGTGTGGAGTGTTTGCCACTGATCCGACGGTTGGCGGTTCAAATCCCGCTCTCGACATAAACATCCCCGTCAAATGAAGTATTCTACATATAAAAATATTGGTTTAGTTTTTATTTAAAATAATTAGAATTTGAATAGGCTGTTTGTTTTATGTTTTTCAATTTTAATAAAAGTGACTGTTAGCTTTGAGACACAGTGAGCTAGCTACAAGCCCCGGGGTCTAAACATGTCAATGGTGCATGTCGCGAGTTTAGCCTTTAGCGGCTAGGTACATCCGGTCCTGCCCATGGACCATGCGCAGTAGAGTTACCCCCATGAGACTTTGCGTGACGAGAGTGAGCGAAGCGGCCGCGAAGGAGGCAAGGGAAAAATAAATCAGTTACAAATTATAAATTATAATGTTTATGCTTCCACGGCACTTCTAAACTTGTGGCTCATTCACAACAATTGGGCTCGTTCACATCGCTCACATGCTCGTGCCACCTCGTACCGCTCTAACCAATCAGCACTTGAGCTTGTGTTTTTTTAAGACAACAGATGGATTTTGAGCTGAAAAAAAGTTTATGAACAAATAACAGATAAAAATCACCCAAAATTTCGACCTTTGTGAAAGTTGTAGGTGCCCTGTCAGCCGAACACGAGCAGTTTGTGATTACATTGCGCTCTATGAGATATAAAATTCTTTCTGGGCAGGAGGGATTTTTTCGTTGTAGTACCAATGAGTGGCCACTAATCCAACTCGAGACAGCTATAAGCTAGCAATACCCTATCCAGTTATTTTAATAGATCCATGGCTAGCTAGCGCGCTACTGTGCACAAAACTATAAAGTCAGTAGTACATCACAAATTAGTTCTGAGTTTTACACCAAGTAAAATGTAGGAAGTAGTAGTCCAAAATGACAGCTTTTGCTTATTATGTGAATGATTTGAAAGACACTAGCTCTATTCAAGTCTTCGTTTGCCCTATTCTTTTGTATGGGGTTGTTTTATGAGTCCTGTGGTCTAACTGCAGGAGTAGGAGATTTATTATCCCTGACAGCGGCGGATATTGTCTTCTCACAATGGGGTCATAGAGAACTACAATTGTCATTTTAGCTTGAAAGGTCACCGCCAACAGCTGTAGGCTCTTGACCTTATCCGGAGTTCACCATCCAGTCAAGTGAAATGAATAGGATGATCTGTTTATCAGTTGCGTTACATATCAAGCCGTTTGTGTTTAAAATATATTACCTTAAGATTTTGGGTTTGAGCTGCGAGGCCAACAGGATTCATCATTGCGATAAATATAGGGATGTCTCCAAGAGGGCTGCCCACTCCTCCAGCAATACTAATGCCTAGAGTGTCAGTGGGACCTTTGGTGAACTCTGCTGTTCTGGTGTCGGGCTGGTCCAAAGCTACAAAGCAAAAAACAAAAACATTTATTATTTCTTAGGATGATTTGGGGTGAAAATGCAGAAACTACTGTTATATAAATATATCACAATCAATATTTTTCAACAAAATGAAATGGACTGTACCCATGTGTAATAAAGGAACATTTGTCTGACTAAAGCAAAAGCCTTTTATCGTCTGCAATTTAAAAAAAAAAAAAAAGAAAACTTGCTTATTTAGTCCAGTTTATTCACTATGCCAATTATTCAAATAATAAAAAAATAAATAAAAAAAATAATTAAAAAAATTAAAATTAAAATTAAAATTGACTAATGTAAAGACTACTTGATTGTTTTTATATGTAGATCATTTCAATTTGTGGTGTTATTTGAATATTTGTAATTAGCATTAGCACTGAGAAACAAACACCTGCTTTTCTAAACACAGTAGTGTCCTGCACTGAAGCAAACTTCATTTGTTTAGTCTTTAACATGCTGTCAGAGACATGTACCCTCAAGTCCCTGTCCACTGTCTTATTTTTAAATATTTATTAATTATAGCATGAGGAAAAAATCTCAGAGCCAGAATTGGACAGGAAGTAGTGACGCTAACGCTGAGGTTGCTAGGTGCTGTTGTGCACAGAGCCTATTGGTAATACTTACATTCCAGACTTCTACTGGGTTTGTCAGTGTCACTGGGGAAAATGCCTGGCTCCAAACTAGATTGTGGACCCATTTTGGTGCTGGCTTCATTCTGCAACAATGAATGACATTTATTAGCTGCCGGAGATTAGATTAGAATTATATATACATAAAAATCAAATTACCTGGCTAGTCTGAGAGAGTCTTCTTTCAGAGTGGAATGGTCCAGCTTTAAATCTTCCTACTTCCATTTTCAACGTCCCAACGCAGCACTGTAAAACAATTCAAACATGCACTTACAAATCACTTTTTATATCGATTTGATTAATACATTACTGGTTCATTAAAAAATAAATAAATAAATAAAAACTTGTAAAAAAAAAGTTGTAAACTAGGGATGGGACAATAAACAATAATATTGTTTATAACAATAAACAATAATATTGTTTATTTGAATAAAAGTAGAGATCGATAATATTGTTTATTGTGATAAAAAGTAGAGATCGACCGATATGGATTTTTTGATGGCTGATCCCGATACCAATTGTTTAGAATCCAGAGCAACCGATGGCCGATTCTCTCTGCCGATATTTTGGGCCAATATGTGGAGCCAATTTTGATTATTTTCCTCAAATTATGTACTTTAAATTTACTAGATACTCATAATTAGCCTTTTTTTTAAGCACAAACTTTTAAGAGAGCTATGTATTTACATTTTTTTTATCTCATTACATTATGTCATCCTGTCCCAAGTGTTAAAATAAAGCTTTGTGTGTGTTCTTTACGCAGCAGGTCAGCCAAAACAAAATATCGTCTCTGCTGGTGATTTAGGGTGATTTATAGCCAATACTCTAAAAAGTGCAAGTATTGGCTCGATATATCGACCAATCGATATATCAGTCTATCTCTAATAAAAAGTGTACACAATAATTGTTCGTGGGACTTTTTATGTAATGGTGATAATCGGCAACAAAGATAGTCGTTATTTATCACCAAAATGTGTAGAAAAAAAACGACGTATCCATAATGTTCTCCACTAGCTCATTAAAGTGATAATTATTCATATCCATAACACTCTTAAACTGTCAGCATCATCGTTAATCGCAATTATTTTGGCCATGATAATCGTGACACCAAAATTCTATATCATCCCATGCCTATTGTCAACATACTTTTAGCAGAGCCGCCACAGCTTCTTGGGTGGCAGAGCGAACATCTTCACCGTTCACCGACAGAATCTGATCTCCCTGCATTAGCCGACCATCTGTGTCCACCAAACCACCTTTCACAATGTCGGACACAAATACTCCCGTATCGTTCCTGGAAAACAGAAAGGAAAAAGAGAATAAAAGTTGAACGTCGATTTAGAGTTTCATTCACGATGGAATTTAACACAATGCAACTATTGTCTATGTGTTTCTACGGTAACCCAAAAAGAATCTTTGACTTAATGCAATGTGCCAGAGTCAGGCATTTTTGGCTGTCACACCTCACCACTAATTACCAGTATGCACTTTCCACGTTAACCACTAGTTTTGAGTTTCCCTTATTTTTTTACCATCATACTAAAAAAATTATGAGTTATTCCTCCACATTTGAAGCAAGTGAAGGAACATATTCTTTTTTATACCTTTCTACTCAACTAAAATATTAAAAGTAAAATTAAAACCTTTTTAACTTTCCTGCAAATCTTGAAATTAAAAGTCCTATATTACGCTAAATTGACTCTTGTGAGCTTTATGTCATGTTATAATGTTGTTAACATACCTGGAGTTGTGTTTTGTTTTATTTACATATGTTTGAGTAACCCAGAGCTCAAAATGCTCTGTTCCACCTTGTGATGTCATCAAGCGGTAGTTTTAAGTTAACAGCTCGTTCCACCTTGTGATGTCATCAAGCGGTAGTTTTCAAGTTAACAGCTCCTTTTACCTTTTAGTTCAGTAAAGACTGGCAACTCCAGAGCTGAAATCATCCAAATGATTCTAGTGAAGGTGTATGGAGTTTAAAAACAATGGAGCACTTCCTGTATTGCCACATGACATCACAAGGTGGAACAGATTGTTTTCTGTTTGAGAGAAGAACTCAGCCTAAATATGCAGGGTTTGTGTGTTAAACATGTTTGAATAAAACAAAACACAACTCCGGGTATGTTTGTGATGGGGAAACAACATTAAAACATAGATCAGAAAACAGCATAATATGGGCCCTTTAAAGGTGCATGATGCAACTTTACTGGTCGGGGTGCTCTTATTACAATTTTGCCAGGAATGTTTCACACTATGACATTAAATGTGTCTGTCTTGCCTTATTCCATAACACACGATCTGCTCCGAATCCCATGAAAAGTATGCATTCTTACACCTCTTACCAGCTCACCTCTCCACAGATCGGACCTGTAACTTGGTGGCTTGTCTCCATGGATAAAGATAATTCCAGGCAAAACAATAACATCTCCATGTAAACAAGCAGATGGTAGACCCTTCACCAGAAAAGTTACATAATATAAAATGAAATAAATGGTCTAGACTAATTACTTGCAGTTTTAAGCAAGCTAATCAGACTCTATTTTTTCATTGTCAGTTACCTGTGTTTCCGCGATCTGCATTAAAGAGAAAAAGTTTTACAATTAACATGTTTCCTTTTGAAAACTAGTATCGATACTCATTTGAGCCGGTATCATATTAAAAAAGTCACATTCACAGGACAGAAATGAACCTTTCCTGAATATCTTTAGAATGATCTTGAGCTGTATCAGAACAAGTATAAGACACATAGACTAGTAATATAAACAAAAGTATTATGATTTAATATTTAAAATGACATTTTATTGTCTAAAGAAAGAGTTTTTTTCTATTGTCATCATGGTATCAGAATCAGTCTTGCGTATCAAGTCTATTCCTTAGTATCGAAATCGAGTTTGAAATTTTAGTATCTTGACAACACTAGATACTATGTCATATCTATGTCACATCTGACGAAACAGAATGTTCCTGACCTCCTGCCCACGATGCTCAGACCCAAGCCCTGTCCCGGGTTCTTCTGCAGCTCCACGGAGAAGGAGTCCCACAGGTCCTCCTCCTTGTACTGGGTCTCATCTCTGTAGACCGAGAGACGGACCTTCTGCGGAGTCTGGCGCAGGACGTTTATGGCTTCGTCATGTGTGGCCGCTCGCAAGTCAATGCCATTCACCTGTAAGTAGGAAGACATATTTTTATAAGTGTAGTATTTTATATACTTGGGCTGCAAGAATTATTGCATTGGAATTGAAGCTGCAATTTGAATGGCCACAATAAATCCTTATTGCATAACACAATAGACCCTTTTCACGGAGCTGCCCGGTTAGTTCTAGTTCAAAACTCAAAAAGTGTGCCACTCTTCCTGCACCATTCATTCTCTATGATGATTTAGCAGAGTCTTGCTAAAATAAATCAATATTTAAATATCAGACAGCGGACAGCAAGTTACAGATGGATGTTCACAGACGGCATGTTGAGACCTTTACTATGATGCAGGCACTTAACTCATGTCTCAAAGCTAATGCTAATGCTAACTACTAACAAACTAGCCTAATCTAAATCTCAAAATACAGCACAAAACTACTGCATGAAAATACATCTAATGACAAGCCGATTGTTTTTCTGTGTAAAATCATTCAGATTGTAGCGTTATTTTAATTCATTTTAATTTCAGTTAGCGTTAGCTTCAAGACACAAACATCTACTTTTCTAAACACAGAAGCTTCCTCCGGAGAAGTATTACATCGTACTAAAGGTCCTGACATGCTATCTGTGATTATCGATTCGTAACTTGTTGTCCGCTGCCTGGTTTTTAAATATTGATTTTTTTTTGCACAACTCAGATAATTTCCAATACGCAATGAATGGAGCGGGGAGTGCAGCCATGTAGTTTTTGAGAAAAGCGTCTTTTAGCAAATTGCAAAGACTGCAGTTATTTAGTTAAAGGCCCTGTACCTGAATTTGTCCCATGTAATTGAGCAAAATTTGACTCAGTACAGACATAGTTTATAAGCAGATCTTGAGGTCAAAATATGTCAGCCATGTGCTGCCTATATTTATTATAAACTGTTTTATTGTCTAATAATCGGGAAGTGTGCATTAGCATGGTAGTTGTTAATAGCAATACTGCGACGGCAAAACTGCAGTTTAAAATGAATTAGTTCTGTTTTTCACCTTTTAAAGACAGTAAAAATCAGGCAGACAGCGCCTTTAGCATAATGTCTTCTCCAAAATTACAAAATTACCTACTTATAAAATGTGCTAAGGTTTAGACCTCTGCAAACATGTTCTGAACTGTATGGGATTCTTGGATTAGCAGTAGATTAGCAGTTCATATTTCAGTCTTCTCTCTAATGTTAACGCTCCAGGACATGTTTCAAAGGTGAACTCAGAATTGACACTTTAAAACAGCTATTGTAATCCTTCATTCATCCAGGAGTGGTGCACTTTAAAGGGCCTATAGTACACTATTTTCTGATCTATGTTATAATGTTGTTTCCTCATCAAAAACATACCTGGAGCTCTGCTTTGTTTCATTCACACATGTTTAACACACAAACCCTACATACTTCTCTCAAACAGAAAATGTTCCACCTTGTGATGTCATGTGGTAATACATGAGGTACTCTATTGTGTTTTTTAACTCCATACTTCACTAGAGTCATTTGGATAATTTTAGCCCTGGAATTGCCACTCTCTACTTAACTAAAGGTAAAAAAGTAGTTGTTAACTTGAAAACTACTGCTTCATGACATCACAAGGTGGTTTTGAGCTTTGAGGATATAAACAGATAAAGGGTTACTCAAACAGGTATGTTTTTGCTGAGGTAACAACATTTTAACATGGCTTAAAGCTCACAAGAGTCAACTGTGGGTAATATAGGACCTTTAAAACATAAAAACAAATCAAACTGCAGTCACAATACTGATCGGAAAAAATAGTTTCCCAAAACTGTCAGATCTAACTGTTCACAATTCTCAATCACAATTTTATCTTTTCATTCAACCCTAAACAATGACGTATTTAATATTTGGAGCTCTTAACTGGAACATTATCTTCCCACAGAACACTTAAATAGACAATTAGCATGTTTTTGCCTACTTCAGGCAAAAGGAAATAGCCCATTAGCTTAAGCCATGCACATTTAAAGCATTTTTCCCCATAGTAGCTAATAATGCAATGGGAAAGTTCTCCTTTTAACTTATTTTTCCGCTAACTTTTCTTTAGCACGGCAGATTGGCTTTGGCACCAAAATGAATAGAAACGGGCAATAAAGTCGTGGGGTTGAGTGTGCATGCATGCGTGTGTGCCTTTCAATTCACATACATAATACGCATCTCCACCCAGTGCCTCCCCGTGTGACGAGCACAGGTCAAAGCAAGGTCACAGACTCATACATAACCTAATACGGGCTCTTCGCAACAATTACCTCTGCCTTCCTTTCAATTTTAAAAGTTGGTTGAAAAAACACCCCGCAATCACTATACTTTTTGACTTGTTTGAACATAAAAAGCCAAGTCCTCAGGCGCTTAATTAACCACTTCCATATCTAGGTCATATCTACGCTGATTATACCACACAGACAAAGTACCTCCAGAATTTGGTCTCCTGCCCACAGCCTGCCGTCCTTGGAGGCAGCCCCTTCTTCATAAACTTCGTGGATAATGATGGCCCCCTGCAGAGACAGAAAACAACACAGTCAATAAAGAAGACACAGGAGAGACAGAGAGGAGTAAGGGTGAAGAGGTAATAAAAGTCTGGGTTATTCATGTATGTAATGGCAAAGTTAGCTTCATTTTTTAGCCATGTAATGCTAAATAACACCACATAGAGAGAGTTAAAGGCGCATTATGTAACTTTTTTGGAGGGTCTGCCACCTTCTTTCCTCCATGGAGACTTATTGCTTTCTGCCACCTTCTTGCCTCCATGGAGACGTTATTGCTTTGGAATGTTCCACAGTATGCCATTAAACAGGTCTATCTTGCATTCATTGAATTACAGGTGCTTGAAAAACATGAATTCTTATTGTGAGCACGGTCTCGTCTCTGGTATCATCCACTTGTCTGACTACATCTCCAAAGCTCAAAATGCTCTGTTCCACCTTGTGATGTCATGAAGCGGTAGTTTTCAAGTTAACAGCTACATTTGACCTTTTGTTCAGTAAATACTGGCAATTCCAGGGCTGTAATCATCCAAATGATTCTAGTGAAGGTGTATGAAGTTTAAAAACACAGTGGAGCACTTCCTGTATTACCACATGACATCACAAGGTGGAACAGAGAGAAGAACTCAGCCTAAATATGCAGGATTTGTGTGTTAAACAAGTGTGAATGAAACAAAACTCAACTTCAAGTATGTTTTTGATGAGGATACAACATTATAACATAGATTAGAAAACAGCATAATACGGGCCCTTTAATGCCATAGTGTGGAACATTCTAGGAGAAGCCATAATTACATCTCCATGGAGACAAGCAGGTGGCAGACCCTCCACCAGAAAAGTTACATAGGGCACCTTTATGTATTTGGGAAAACAGTAACTCTCTACCTGCGATAACGGTTTAAATACCACACCAATAAGACCCAAATAGGAAGTATCAGTAGTTGTTTACTTTAGCCTGTATGTATGTGCCTCCAGTGCTATATGTGCTCTTGGGTTCATAGGTCACATTCCAGAGGTAGATATTGTCTGCCGTGGTGAGGCGGGACAATGCTTCGCTCGCCCAGGCCTGACTGAGCAGACAGAATGGATGGGCCCAAAGGAGGAAAGTTCCTGTGACAACATCATTTCCTACATTCCTCGGTGTCCACGGCTATTTCAAACCTACCTCCTGTACCGCAAAAGAATCCAAGTGGGTGGCATAGGAGCAGCAGCCACACATTTACAGAATATTCTAATGACTAGCTGTATATACTCAAATGAAAGAAGTCGTGATTCATTGCAGTAACTGTATATTACTGCGTATCATCTTAGTGTCCAATAATAATAATTCGCTGTTCATAGATGTACTGGAAAAATATGTCAAAAGTGTCAATTTTACTTTTTGTTAATATTACCAAAGTTGTTAAAATAACTACTACCCTTTTCTTTACTAGAAATTATTGCCTATTTCTTTCTGCATTGCAAATTTATATAATCTTTAAAGCAGACCTATTATGCAAAATCGACTTTACAGAGGTTTTAACCAAGTTATAGTTGGTTTCCCTTCTCATTCACCCTCTCGAAGTCATTTTGGAGTGATTTGTGTATGTTTGAGTAATCTTTAATCGCTTATTTTCAAGACGCCACTTTGCGTTTTCACCGCTACCAGCATAGGCCCACTGCGACGTACTTACTTCGTTCTTCAGTTTTATTTTCTTAATCGATGATACACGTACGATTCAGCAGCATCAGGTGGTCATTTTGGTACAAATGAAATCCGCTACTCGCTAGTGATCTGCAGCTATCCATAGGAAGGACTGATAGTTTCTTTTATTAAGTTCTAGTAGATGAATTTTGCGATTTAAAATGTACAAGTTATAACATAATGATCCACGTGTCTTAGGTTATAATTATACAGCTAGACACAAGCACAACAGGTTTTCTTTAAAGCTAAGGTGTATTTAGCCAGGGAACTATCTCCAGATTTTGGTCCAGGCTTGGTCAAGAATACCTTAGTTGTTGGTTCCCATTTTAGGTTCCTATACTGAGCATTTTTCACTGTTCTACTTTTTCACTGACATCTTTGACACTTAGGCTCTGTTAAAGGCGCTGTACCGGATCCTTACTGTCCTAAAAAAGTGAAAAACTAGAGCTAGTTCATTTTAAACAGTTCGCTGCAGTCCAAAGTCATTTATCACTTCCTAACGCATCCTAGCATCCTAATTATTCCTCACAGTGAGTTTATAAGCACATTTCACAACTTTCAGAGACTAGTTTTGTCATCATGGCAATGCTAACAACAACTAACATGCTAACAGCACCCCTCCTGATTCACTGAAACATTTTACAAGTAGATGCAGGCAGCACACAGTGGTATTACGTACTCGGGCAAGAAACATTTTGCTCGACTACATGGAAAAAAAAAAATTTAAAAAATGTGTACAGCCACTTTAAAGCAGTGTGATAATCTTGTATCTTGGATCTTTTGTTTCATACCAGCAGGGTGTCACAGCCCCCCACGATGCTCAGGCCCAGCCCAGTGCGCCCTTTGGAGATGTCGATGGTGGTCTCACAGCCCGGGATGATGGGACATTTCGTGGGATCACAGGCTAACGTGGAAGGAGTGGATGAACGACTCAGACCTGGGACAGACACATAATACAGTAAATTATATGTAAAAGTAGTTTTAAATAGCTTGTTTAAATATGACTCACTTGTTAGGGTTTCTGCGTCTGGTTGGCTGTAGGTGCAGGTGATGCTGGGGAAACTGGGAAGGCCATCTGAGTCACACATCTCCAGGCTGGTTGTCTGTTCATAATACAAGACAATGCTTAATTATAGAAAAGAAGCCATAAAATGTGTTTTCACTACTTTTGAATTTAAAATTAGTAAGCAAAATACTATGTACTACTATCTAATAATTCCCCATTTATTGCCAACATTTGACCCCTATAGTTTTACACACCCTCAGATTAAATGGGTTCTTGCAATTAAGTCTCAAGCTTGTGTCCATGAATTTAAGAGTGACGAAAAATTGGGGCCGTTTCCATAGCAATAAACATTATATCTTTTGAATGGCAAAAAGTCCTTCAAAACAGGACAAAGTAACATGAATAAATGAGTAGGGTTAAAGACTGTGGCCCTGTGAAATTATAACTGCAAGCAACAGTATGTGGCAGGTGACCTAAACTTAATTATAAATGTTTCAGCTCATTGCTTTATATGGCAGGGAGGAGCAATATTCTACTGTAAATTGTGAATGGGGTGTACCTTTCCAGTGTGTCCCTTCGCCTCATCTCCACTGTCCAAGTTGGGTTCTTCAAACACTTTGGCAGGTTCATTGTCCTCCTATTATAGAAAAACAAATGTCTTTTCTGTTCATTTCCCATTTCTGTTTAAAGATATAACATCGGGGACTTGCGTGTTTGAATTAGGGAGCTGCGCAGATGTTCCTCTATTTAAAGTGTCTGTCCCTTGTGCTCCTTCTACCATATGGACAATCCCAAAAGGGGCTTTCCGGTAATAATAGCTTTCCATGCTTTTTCGTCATTCATATTTGGGGCTCAAATAATTTATTTAAATTGATGGGTATCATACATTTTTTCCTACGTTTTTCCTACTTTTTTCATTTTCTATGTTGGAGTAAGCCTAAAACGAATAACTTTAGTAGTTGGCTAGTCATGAACTTTAATTCTATTGTGTATTTGGTTTCTTGATATATATTAACTAACAAAATGCATTAAAGTCAAAGTGTTTATTCTGTTTATGACATTTTGATTTACAAATGCAGATATGTTTACTTGTTTACTGGCACACATAAGCAAATAAAAATTAATCATTATTGTACTAGTCGAAGAGTCACAATTATTCCATAGGATTTTTGCAGCCCTTTTTTGTAGTGATAAAAATCAGGGTTACACCAGGACTATACCATTCCTAAAACCTAAACTACGAATTGGTAAAAACGTATAATTTGACCTTCAAAAATGTGTTTACCATCTGCACTTTCCCCACAGTTTGAAAACCACTTGTGTACACTAGACCTTTTTGTCCTCTCTATTCACTCCATACTTTGTTTACTTTCTTTTCACGGTTATTTCCTGTCGTCTTTCTCTGTCTTGTCAACTTGTCATTCTTGAGTGTGCTTTACAGCCGTCATTCTTCCTTATTATCGTCTCCATTTTGGTTTCAAGTGACTACAACCTATAGTAAAGTGCTTAGGTGTCTGCGCGCTTATGGCAATGTGACTCACCTTTGAGTCGATGATGTCACCGTTGGCCGTGATTTCGACCTGTAATGAAACAGGAGGAGGTAAATAACAGCCTATTTGTGAATGTCTACCCTGGTGTTTGTGAGAGCTGCAGAGGCCTCAGGCTTCCCACACTGTTATTAGTTAAGTTATATAGCAACATACTGTACATCCAGATAAGTTTTTATTCCAGCAGAGGACTAATGATTTAAATTAGCTTCGGCAACAATCCCAGATATTTACAGGTTTCTTGTTTTTAACCTGAACTCTTCATGGCTGCTTTATTAATTTTTTCTCTTTGTTATTTGGTCTGACTGGAGCCGATGAGTGTAAAAACAAAAAACAAAACAAAAAATTATCTTATGAGAAAAATGATGTCCACATAT
>KN485429.1:1082-12207 GCA_000787095.1 Periophthalmodon schlosseri | reverse complement strand
TATATTTTTTTTTTTTAGAGTTTTATTCTTTCTGTTTTATATCAGGTAGTACTCCAAGAACACTGGTAATTTACTTGTGTTCCACAAGTGAAAAAAGGCTTCTACGCACTGCCACAACACAGATGTTTGTCCAGCCCATGTGGAGCTGTGCAGATTCATCATCAAATGTTCCATCACAGGCAAATAAACAGTGAACCTGACCTCATTTTAAATAGCATGTTTATTTCCTTCATTTATTTCATCTCATCAACAACATGTTATAAGAAGAGGTCTAGTGACTTCAGCTCTATGTCCTGACAGAGACAGGTGCAGTTCCTTGCATTATAGGACCACAAATATACTGTTATATGCTCCATTTGAAGTTGAGGGCAGAGTCCTTTAAGGACTAGAAGAAGGGAGGAGAAGTAAGGAGGTATTTTTGCCCAATTTCATATTCAGTCCTGGAATTCCCACGCTGCTTTTTGAAAATTTTGCCTCTCCTGCTACTTTCTGTTTTAAGATTTACTTTTTCATGTGGAGTAAAATCTTTAAGTTACCTTTGTATTTTTTATAGATGAACCCCAAAATAAACAGCAGCACTGGCAGAGCGACCAGCCCAGTGAGACAGGACAAGGCCAAAACACCATGGACAGGAGTGATGGAGCTATTCTCCCCTGAAGAGAAAGAAATACACCATTATATATTAACTCGACTAAGAGATTATACCTTTACATGACCAGCCAAAAGTTTGGACACAGCCTCTCATTCAATTATTTTTTTACTTTATGTTTACTATATTCTACATTTTAAATAAATACAGAGGGCAAGATGTATGGAATTATATATGTAGTAAAAAAAAAAGTGAAATAACTCACCTAAATATTTTTATATTTTATATTTAAATCCTCTAAGTAGCCAAAGTACAAATAATCTTGGAAATAAAGACAAAAAATAAATGAAAAAGTGTATCCAAGCTTTTGACTGGTCGTGTATTTCATGATTGCACAGCAGTACATGTAAAATGAATCATGTAAAAGATATATTAATATCTTGTAAATGTTTCTGTACATTTCTTTTAATAATTTGATACAGTCAATAATTCAGTAAAATAGTAAATTAAGTATTGACTCGTGATTAATACATTAAGTAATAATTATTACCACATTTGTTTAAGTCATGTAAATTATTCATGAAATGAATTATTAATTATTCATTCAGTTAGTTAGGCCCTAGCCAATGATGACATCCTGCTGAGGGACTAATTAAAACTGCGTCTGGAGCCTGGAAAGAAAATATTATACTATGACCCTGCCGTACAGGAAGTCAGCCATATTGGATCAAACCTGGGAATGCCAAAAGTGCACATTGTTGTACTTAGGACATCTCCTCGCACAGTTTTCACAGACACTTCAAATTTCGTCAAAACACACTAAACCCATGTGCAATTAAAGATTATGAATTACATTTTGAATATAACTTTGGGTGTGGCCATGGAAAAATTTCAACAAAATTGCTTTTTTACAAAATTTCCCCACATTTTTTGTTTGGAAAAAGCCAATAGAGTGGATTGAGGCCATTTCTGACCGACTGAACATGAACAAAAAGTCAATTTTAATGGACCCAAAATTCAGTGTTGGCAAAAATGGATTTATTTTGAAGAGCACAAAAATGTATGTTTCAAAATGACTCAATAGTGGCATCTCAAAAGTAACAAAAAAAAACCCAAAAACATTACAACAGTGAGAGACCTTTTTCATCGTAGACAAATTAAATTTGATAGCTCATGCCAAGGCAAGTAAAAACGTATATAATGGCCCCACCCTAAACCCTACAGGAACTCAATCTTTGTGGGCGGAACCCAGTTTTTGCATTTTTTTCCTCTCATACTTAAATGTTTTACTCCATGAAGTTTCATTCAAAAGACTTGGTCAAAATGAGCTCGACCCGTGTGCGATTACAGACTAGTCTTTTGAATTTTGATAAGTCATAAAATGTGGGTGTGGCCAGCCTACAAACAAAAAAAACATTTTTGAAAGTATTAAATCTTGTGTAACTCTGATGAGCAGTGTCCTATTGAGCTCCCTTGAACTTTTGAATAGGGTCAAAAAAATTTGTCAGAGACATTGAGGAAATTTGGTACAGGCGTCCGTCTTGCCATACTGAACAAAAAAGCACACCTCTATCTTCATCCCTGTTACCATGGCAACATCAAAAATGTGTCACTGAAATACATGGGGTTCAGACAGCTGTACTGTAGCTATTGTAGACCAAATAGATGTTTTAGACTAATCCAACTATGGCCTAAAATTCAAGTAATCAAAAAGTGCAATTAAAAACGGTGAAAATGTCACTGTGGCGGCCCCTTAAAAAACAAAATACATTACGCCAATGGAAGAAGAGTCCAAATTTTTTTAAACATAGAAAGATGAAACGTGGCTTAAAAATAGCTCGTGTCATGACATGTAAAAAAATATATTATGACCCTACCCTAAACCCAACAGGAAGTCGAGCACATTGGGCGTATCCTGTTTTTTGCAAAATTGTACCACTCATACTTTGTCTACACTCTTTTCATTCAAAAGGCTTGAGAATTTGACAAAATAACCTAGACCCATCTGCAATTACAGATTATTGTTTAGATTTTTGATGAATTCTAAAATATGGGTGTGGTCAACCCACAAAACAGTGGGAATTTTGAAAAGCATAAAAACATGTGTATTTCTCACAGGTGATGTCGAATTGAGTTGGACCCAATGAAACAATTGTGCGCATTGACAACCTGAATGCAACGAAGTACAAGATGCATAGGTATGATATAAAACTGCTTTACAGCGCCCCCTTGAAAATTTGAATGAGGTCACAAAATGTAGTTTGTCACTACACAGACATCCTTCTAGCCATATTGAGCAAAAAAGCCAATGAGGACTTACCTCTTATTTTAATCGTGTTGTCATAGTGACGTCCAGCATCTGTCATAAAAATACATGGGTTTTGGTTAACTGGGATGAAAAAAATGTGTTTGTGATAGACCATTGAAATTTGGTACACATATTCTTCACAACATATTCAACAAAAAACCTAATGAGGACATACCTGTATCTCCAACAGTGTTAGCGTGACAATGTCAGAAATAGTCTCAGTGGAATGAATGGAGTAGTAACATATAGAGACTGATTTTAGGGGGAGGGCGATGTAAGTGGGAACGAGAGGCAGGAGCTTCATGGTGGCGTACGGTGGAGTACCCTGTGGTTGCAAAGCGTGGCGAGGGCCTTTATTGCCGTGTGCGGCTTTAATTGTATATTTAGTTCCATTTTAATAATTTTATTACATGTATGATTTCTTGATGCCATACTGTCTTATCTTACTCATTGGTTTTTCATAGTCCATGTAAAATTACCAGGATGAAAAAATTCTCTCACCTTTCACAGCCAGCCACTGCTCCTCGGACTCTCTGTCCTCTGAGGTTTTGCACTTGTAAACACCTTCGTTCATTTTGGAAACTTTGTTCAGAGTCAGCTTTGCACAGGAACTGTTCCCAATCATTTCATCGTCTTTGTAGAAAAAAGACGTGTAGTTTGCAGCAGCCATCTTGTCTCTACAGAACAGAGTCACGTTCCCTCCCTCCATCACAGGCTGATCAGGACACTCCAAGAGCACAGCTGGATAAAACAATCACACTTTTAAAATATTTAATGTGTTAAAATATTAGAAGTCCTGAGCTTTGGGTAATGACCGAAAGGACAAGATCATGGATACAAGCGGCCGAAATGGGTTTCCTCTGCAGAGTGGCATGGTGCTCCCTTAGAGATAGGGTGAGGAGCTCGGTCACACGGGAGGGGCTCGGAGTAGAGCTGCTACTCCTTCACGTCGAGAGGAGCCAGCTGAGGTGACTCGGGCATCTGTTTCGGATGCCCCCTGGACGCCTCCCTAGGGAGGTGTTCTGGGCATGTCCCACCGGGAGGAGGCCCCGGGGAAGACCCAGGACACGCTGGAAGGACTATGTCTCTCGGCTGGCCTGGGCACACCTTGGAGTCCCACCGGAGGAGCTGGAGGACGTGTCTGGGGTGAGGGAAGTTTGGGAGTCCCTGCTTAGACTGCTGCCCCCATGACCCGGCCCCGGATAAGCGGAAGAAAATAGATGGATGGATGGATAAAATATTAGAAGATTATCAGGACTCACCTTTAACTTGCAACTGATTTTCTTTTGAGAACTCATTTTCAGATATGTTACATTTATAGAGCCCCTGATCGGACAGTGAGACGTTGTAGAGAGTCATCTCTCCAGTTGAACTTGTGCTCACACAGACGCCATCTTTGTAGAAGTCAAACTTTGTGGAGGGTTTTAGTTTTTTCTTTTTAATGCAACGAAGAGTAACATTATCTCCAACCATCACCGGACGAACTGGACTCTCCAGGATTACATTATTCACTATAAAGTAAATAGTAATATTTAGCATTTAGCTTTTGGTAAGACACAAAAGCACAGTTTCATAGAGTTGGTTTAAACTTTCACAAGTGTCTGTTTAACTGTTTGTTCACACCTCACACCAAATGTGCTTTAGGCTAAACTTGATACATATAGTAATTACTAAAATACTAATATTACAAATATTATGTTTTTTCTTTAATTGCCTGCTGGAGCTCCTTCCTTATTCTGTCAAGAATATAATCCTGTGTCTAAAAGTCAGACTCCTGATTTTCCAGATGGTAGAATCCTTAGAATGATTTATGTGTTTAGAAAATAAAGGCTATGCAATGCTTGTCTTGGTTTGGTCCTGGTTTGATCCTGGTTCAGTCCTGATCTAGACTTGGTTAGGTCCTGTTCTAATCCTTAGTCCTTGTCAAGTCTGAATTTTGATGTGTTGTGTGTGAGTTGAGCTCAACAGAGAGAGTAAATATGCAGGAATGAGTACGCTTTTGGTAAGTATGCAAAGAGACAGCAACAAATTCCCAAAGAAATTTGTGCATAACATAGAATCGTCAATGCACTACAAATGTACCTGAGACTGTGATCTGGACTCTCTCACTTCTCCTTTTGTCCTTGCTCTCACACCAGTATTCTCCAGAATCGGATGGGTACAGCATTGCAATGTAGCATGTTCCAAAAACTGTAATATTTTTGTTACAAGGAGTTTTTTTGTTTCCTGCCAAATCGCTCCACAGCACCCTCCATTTGATCAGATCATTGAAAAATCCCTCACAGGTCACAGTGAGACTGGTGTATTCCAAGAACTGCAATTGGGATGGGACAATATGAGGGAAGGTACGCTCTGTGGAAGAAAAAAGTGTGTCTCAAAAATATGAAAATAGGGGGATGACAACAATGAGGCTTGCTTATAAACAAAGGCAGGGCAGTTTCACTTTAAAACTCATTCCTTTGTGGGGGGGACTTATATAACTCATTGTAGTAAGCTCAAAGTTTTGGCCCTGGTCGAAGTAACTATGAGCAGGAACAACAAACTTGGGAAACCACTCGCGCCGAGCACAGGTTAAGAGCCAGTGTGTGCTTCCTTAAACATCTGTCATGATCAGCACGCAGCAGTGCACAACATCTCCCAGCTTGGCTGAGGTACAGACCGAGCCTTTGTGGCCTAGAAGATATTCCCCAAACCCCACTGCCATGGCTCTTTGAGCTGCAGTTTGATTTGCTCGTACAGATAGCTCGTACTCTGCTTTGTTTGTCGACTCTTTGAGGACATCATACAGGAGGGGGAAGTCCCAAGGACTGCACCTCCTCCTGTTCCTTGGTAGACCTGGAGGATAAGCACATCTTTTTGAGCACAAAGCACTGCATTCTTACACTGAACAAGGGACAGAAATACAAACAAAACAGAGTGACAGAACAGAGGACACAACAAGGACAAAGCAAAGAGCAAAACAGCAGAGGCGGCGTGGGCCAGCCCCAGCAGAGCACTGCCCCATTGTTGTTAAGGACAATATCCCACAATCCCAGGCTTGGTAATCAAGAGAAGACCCTTCACGCAGCTCACTGCTGTTTTAAGATATGGGACGATTGGCTTTGTGTTTCAACAAAAGAGCCATTTACCACAAATGAAGTTAATAATAAAAAAAACAAAAACAGTAAATAACATTAAAGAACCAAGAGACGGCATCAGACATGAAAATTCAGAACGGCTCAGTTCATTGTAAATTTGAATCTTACCTGATGTTTGTGAAAGGCCGTAGTGAGCAGTCAACATCAGCACCAACACATTCATCACTGCACAGATTATTTATAGGTTTCCCAGATCAAAAGGGCATATTTTAAAAGACTGTTGTTGTAGACTTACTCAGAGAGATGGAGGAAGCTGTCAGGGCCATGTCGTCTTGCGCTCTGCTCAAAGCGAGATGTGTCTCTGTCGTAGGTGCAGCTTCCTCTTTACCTGTTTATTTTTGGTTCCGACTGATTTAGGTTTCGGACTGACAGACTGACTCAGAAACAATTATATCAGTGCAAACAAAGTCCAATTTTCAAAATATGAAGATCTTTATTACCATTGTTAATGAATAACGTTCACAAACTAGGAATATGCTGCTATATATATAACAAGGAGCAATAATAGTAAAAATAAATACATTCAAATTAAATAAAGACATGAATAAACTATGGTATTTTGTATGTCTCCCGAGTCCTGGAGATGTATAGGTCTTGAAAGATGGGAAGGCTGCAGCCGATCACCTTCTTAGTAGAAAAGTTGGTAATTGTTTATGAAAAATAGTGACAGTGTAAACCATAGACTGCATATATATAAATGGGCATAGCAAACACGCAGGTCGTGTTCCAAATAGGAAGTGATCATCGGCTGCGGTTCCATCTCCATCGAGTTTGGCTCCAATTCACTTTACATTGAAAAAAAAATGGAATCTCTCTGTAACTGCTGCTGTGAGCTTCATCATTTTGGTCTTAAATGTCCGTATTAACCCGCTCTACGTGATCCTGGTATTTTATTTCGCTATTGTGTCTGTGAATCAAGATATGAACATTAATAACAGACAAATCAGGCGCCTTCTTTCCCTGAGGTCTCCGTTAGCAACAGGTTTGATTGACAGTGTTGCTAAGCGCCTGCTAAACCAGCAGTGCAGGCGGGAAGGAATGTTACCTTCAACTGCTTCGCTCCAGATTGGCTCTTTGGTCGCTATGATAATCGCGGTCAGAATTCCAAATAACTATCACAGCTTCATTTGACTGGAGCCAGACGCCATGGGTGACGTCACACTCACTTAGTCCACTTCTTTATACAGGCTATGGTGTAAACTTAACACCAGGGGCAAGGCCATTTGCAGCAATGTAGTAACAGTGTGTATATTATGCCAAATAGACTTTATTGAGCTCTTCACCGTGTTATGACGTTGTCCCCTCATCGTGTTAATACATACATGGAGTTGTCTTTAGCTTCATTAACACCTGTTTCATTAATCCATTCATCCAAAGTCATCTTCTCTGAGCACTCAAAAATGCTTTGTTTATATTTTGCCACAATTGTTGCATCACAGGTAAAAATCCAGACTTCTCCTCTAAACTTGTTTAAAGTTTAGCTGACCATTTTTGGTGGGCCTAACTGAGATTAAGATTGATGCTATAGTGAATAAACTAATTTTGAATCCACAGCAAGTCCCGGGGTTCAAACATGGCGGCCAGTTTGAGTCAATGGGCCAAGCTCAGTGGAATGTTAGCCTTTAGTGACTAGGTACGCAACTGGGAAAAATGTTTTCTGGGATGCAGAGGAATTTTTCTGCAGCATCAATGGACTGACAAACCCAACGCCCTCTTTTTCCTCTGGACATGTCCTCCTTTTGGGACCCAAAAACACATAAAATTATCATTTTAAACTTATCTCTGACCTCACGTATATTTTTGTTGATGGGTTGGTACCAGTCAAAACCCTCTTGATCATTTATAATTTGGGATTTTTAAGAGTTAAAGTGTAGGGTGTCTCTATTTGTGTGAGAATTGTGTGTTAGGTTGAGATACATGTTGGTTGGTGGTTTAGCAATACAATGATGTTAACAAATGTGGGGCACCAGAATTCCTACAAACTCAAAACAAAGCCATAAGAATCAAAACCTCACTTCGCTCAGTCTGAAGAGTAAAAGTATCTGGTCAGGGTAATTATTTCAGAAATCACTAAAACTAGAATTCTTTGGCATGGTTTATGTATCAAAACAGACAAAGGTTAAGCATTGAAATGTTAGAAGTTCAAACTATGACATTCAGGTCGTTTTCACACGTTAATACGCTCTGTGGACCGACCCCAGTCAGCACTAAATTCTCTAAAAAAAATCCTTCTCTCATTACTCTGGCATTTAGAAATAATGTTGGTAATTCTAATTAACCTAAAACAGTCTGATTATTATTATTATATTTCATGTCAGACAGTGAGAAAGTCTTTTTATATAGTGTAGTGAGTGTCTTTTTATATAACGTGAGTAAACTTCTGGTTTCAACTGTGAATTAAAGAGAAGATCCTCCGCACTATGTTTAGTTACTCAAGCGAGGCTACTGTCAAAAGACGTCAAAGATCAACTATTGAAATTGAAAGTAAGAGGTCTCACTCTGCACATGCTATAGTGAACTGTAAAGATCCTTAAAAGCACAGACCTTCAGAGTTTTTGAAGACAATATTTATTTCACTAGCAAGGACCAGGCCACAACAATGGTATACAATAAAGATATTTATTGATGACATGAATAGATGTGGAGGCTGGTCGAAACTCAGGATGAGGGGTCTGTCTCAGGCGGTTAGCCCAGCCCATTCAGGCCCCGCCCCCTCCTTCCCTGTAGATGGTGAGATCTTCGGGCTGAACAAGAGACGAGCTGGGGGAGGCAGGGGTCGAGAGAGCGGAGACAGACTGTGTTGCCAGTTTAGGCTTGTATAAATAGGGCTTCTGGGTAATTTGAGCTGTGGTTGAGGTGAGCTGTGATTCGCTGGAGAGGAGCAGAATCTCTGTTAATCATACTAACTCCATTTAATAGCTTTTTATTAATGAAACTTGTAGGCTTCTATTTAATTGTGGTTTAACTTTTTTTTTTTTTTTCAAGCAGATAATGAACACGAGAAGTCAGTACACATGTATCTAGTTCACTTAATGCACATTTCACATATTTTTTTCTTATTGAAGGAAAGGAGTGGGAAGAAGAAAACATTTTAAAGAAAATTAAATGTTGAAATATTATTTTGTTGGTTTTTTTTTGTTTTTTTCTGTGTGACTGTGTAGTATAGAGTATGAAAAGTATATCCAGGTAAAAGTTGTTTAGTTATTTAGCCCCTATTGTTGAAGCAATTAAAGTACAATTAGATGCAGACAGTGCAGTGGACTTATTTTAACCTCAAGAACAGCTCATATAACATATCTGTACTGTGGTAAGGCACATTTTGCCTTTTGAGTTTGCTGCATAGGCCTACCTCTTAAATCAGACCTATTCTGAAAAAATCGACTTTTTAAAGCTTTTTATCATGTTATAGTTGTTTCCCCTCAGCATTTACTTAACTGAAGTTGTATTTGGAGGTCATAACGACTGAGATAAACAAACTTACCAAACAAACTTGTGGATTATTGTTGTGCACTGAGATGAAAACATTATCGAGTGTAGAAGAAAACCTGAGCCTTTTACCGAATTTATAAATCTCCAGATTGACGAGAGAAGTGGATTTCTGCAGCTAATCAAGGGCTAGCAGCTAATCAAGCTATACATTAACTAAGCTATGAATGTATTTTTACATCACTGTTGTTTTTTAAAATTTGGTTTATTTGAATGATTCAACCATTTACCAACCCCGACTCAAAAACTGTAGTTTTGTGTATAATTGTTAGCATTATAGTGTATTGATTAGGCAGAGAGACTATTTTGATAAGAAACAATCCCAGATACTTTTTGCTAAACCCTATTCATTTGCCTAACATTAATTAACTGCTCAGAAATGTCGAGTGATATCTTTACACAAGCTTCTCACAAGGAATTTTGGCCCATTCCTCCTGACAGAACTGGTGTAACCGAGCCAAGTTTGTAGGTCGCCTGGCTCCCCCTTTTCAGATCCACCCATACATTTTCGATATAAATGGCCACTCCAAAACATTGACTTTGTTACCCTTAAGCCACTTTGTAACCAGTTTGGCTGTATGCTTCGGGTCATTGTCCATTTGGAAGACCCATTTGTGCCCAAGCTTTAACTTCCTGGCTGATGTCTCAAGATATTGCTTTAGTATTTCCACATAATGTTCTTCTCTCTTTTGTCATCTGTTTTGTGACGTGCACCAGTCCCTCCTGCAGCAAAACAACCCCACAACATGACGCTGCCACCCCCATATTTCACAGTTGGAATGGTGTTCTCAGGCTTGCATCCTATTAGCATCCTGGCTAAAGATGCTAATAGGTGTGCTACAACTATGATGCTACAACAGTTTATCCAGTTGACAGATTTTATTTCGCTTTTTCCATGAAATGACTTGAACATTTGTATTTCTTGTACTGCTCCTTCAGGCAGGATTTATTTATTTATTTTTTTTGGAGGGGGGGGTCTGTTCTTTGAAAGTACCAGATTTTGTGCATAATTTCAAGTTTTATCCTTCCAATAACATTAACTTAAAATTATAAATCAGATGTTACGTTCCAGCAGTTACTCTTTAAGTTACTCTATAGCTGAGTAGTACTTTTCCGGGGGTGGAAGTGGGCGCTCGGAGTGTGTCCTTCAGCCTCACTCCACTGTGAAGTTAAACTGCGCTGACTTAGGGCTTAAATGTGTAAAAACATGAACACGACAGAAACAGGCCGCTAGTCTCCACACACTGACGTCTCCATCACAAACCATCAGCTGATCGATACAACCGCACGAGCGCTCACGCCGAGTCAGAACGAGCACACACATCGACTCCTGAACACAACTGTAATGTCATGTTTTTCTGTTATGTCTCATTATCTGTATTAACTGCACTTACACGAGATGACATTTTTGTACAAACTGCTGACGTGAGTCGGCTCTTTTGAACGGTTGGATCCTGATCTAATTTTTTAATAACCACATCTTTTTCTTTGCAGTTTTTATGCATTTTTACACTGATTAATGCTCAACCAACACAAGAATCAGCGAAGCAGAACAGGCGACACACTTCCAAAAAGCAGATTTAGCATCGTAATAACACTTAGTTG
>KN485428.1:1095-23325 GCA_000787095.1 Periophthalmodon schlosseri | reverse complement strand
GCGCTCTCTGGTTCTGTCCCTGCGCCCAGGATCTGGTCTATACCGAAACTGATGGGCTCGTGCTGGGCCGGTTTGGGAGGAGGACTCGGTGCGCTCGGTGGTTGTTCCATTTCCGTCTTTGTACTGCTTCAAAAGAAAAAAAGACTGCTCTCTATATTTGCTTTACAGCCTGGTTAAACTGTTCCTTTAGTCAAAGCTGCTCGTGTCTCCATCGTTGTCTCTCTGCTCGTGTCCAGTTCTTGTCCGTGAGCAGCAGCAGGCCTCTTGTAAAGACTCTCCTCTCTGCATGCTCTGCGCTCAAACTTTGATGGGCGTTCAGAGAGATGTGACGCTCTGTCCTCCTCTCCACACGTCAAAACGCCCCCTCCATCTCTGCGCGCCTTCCATTGGCTGCCAGCACCGTGACTGATTGAAAGTTAATGGGAGTGGGCCCTCTATTTGGCACAATAACCAACATGTCCCATAACCACCGGCGCTAGACTGATAGACCTTCTAGATGTCAACAAATGGCTCTTCTCCGAGTCGCCGTTACGCGCAACATCTTTATCAATATAATGAAGAGTTACGAGCGACGACAACTTTATGGAAATGTGTCTCATCGGGAATCACTCAGATCACTGCTTTTACATTTGTTCCATCTTCGTATAACTCCGTTTATGTTCCGAATATAAACATGAAACGTTCTAAATAATGATTTGAATAGCAGGCTATGTTTTAGATAAATTGAATAGCGACCATTACCGACCATTACGCGCTAACATGGGCGCGCGTAATTTGTCCTTTACGCACAGATTGAGTGACGTTTATGTGACATCCACAATGATAAGTCTTTATGAAAAGCGGCTAACTGGAATAGAAATATATCCAGTACAACCGTGCCAAATATGTGTTCCTGTTTTACTATAATGCATTTATGTTAACCAGAATGCCAATGGTATTTTTTACGTTTGCAAGATTCTGGGAAAACTAGAAAATTGGATAAGTGACTAAATAAGTAGTTTATTGGAAAATGCAAATGTATTTCAAACATTCAGCGTATGCGCAATGACGCACAAATAATACTGTATTTAGGCCTAGTTTAAGGTCGTGGAAAACCAATAGTTGTGATGCTCAGTGCGCCCCTCTTATTTGTTCCTTGTTGCTGTGGCACATTAAATGAGATGACAAGGGAAAGCCATGGGCTACTGCAGATAAAGTGTCCGGCCTCTGGAAGTAGTAGCTGAGCGCTCACATTCAATGGTAGAGGCGCCCAAAGTGACCCCATAATCTCATTTGCACTAACTTGTCTGTGGGACAGACAAATGCGCGTGTGGTGTGGATGCGGCAGGTGGCTTTTTAAGCTATCACATTACATCAGCGTTACAAACTAAGCAGGGAAACTTATTGAGCCAATCAAGTCAATTTATGATGAAAGATGATATGTAATAATAATTATCATTTATTTTGTAAGCCTTATGTAGCTACACGAAAGTTATAACGCGTCTGTTTTGGGTGGAGAATTGTAGTTATTATTGTATTGAAACTTAAATCTCAAAGTTGGCACATATTTCAAAATGAAATCTATTAAACTATTAATGTGCAGTCTGCGGCTAAAAACGTCACACAAAAATGCAAAGATATGCCGTTGTATTGAAGTTAATATAAACACGCCACTTGGCCCCTCACAATAAAACCTTATGAAGCAATATGAGACGGGACAAGGCCCGAGGTGTTTGTTTGGCAATATGGACAGAGTCTGAGCGTTGGCCGCATCTCCGTGCCATATGCGCGCTCACCGGTGGCTTTTGATGGGAGAGATGATGGGGCTGTTAGCTGTCAGCTTCATGGACATTTCCCTTATTTGTTTATCCGGTTTTGACAACAACAACAACAACAACCCAAGTAAATTAGCGCCAATGCATTCATATAATTTTTCCTTTATCTCCCATATTGAACGTAAAATAGACTACACCTCAGTTTGTTTTTCTAGACAAATAACCATGAACATGAAGGGCAGACGGGTCATGTGTTAAGTGTTAGTAATCTGGTGTAATCCAATGATTAAAAGTAATTATTACACATTAGCGGTGACCTGCGGAGATAACACAGTATTACATCTTATCCAAAATGCGCCAGACCAACCCCCACCTCGCCCTTTGGCATACTTTATTAATTTATAGACGGTCTGAAAGAACATATTTTTCCCTTTCCTCAATAATTCTTTCATCACAAAAAGAAAATACTCTGAAGGTAAAGGAAACGACACCCCGAAGCTTTTGTCATTGTCTGGTGTAGGGCAAAATGTTTAGTGTTTCTGGAAAAGCCTATAGCAGCGGGCAAACAATTAAGACGCACATCAATCCTGGCGTTTTTTATCCACGGGCAATCTAAAAGCTGACACGGTGATTCCAAAAGTCCAAAAAGAAACGACAACAAAAGAGTGAAAGAGTGCGATTTGTTTGAGAAATTACCACTTGATCTGCATAATCGGGGGGTCTGGGCTGCTGCTCTGGTACCCGGGGGCTGCGTTTTTATTGCGCGTCTCTTCGCCGTTATCAATTTCAGCAGCGCGCCTGACTTTTTAAAAAGGAGGGGACGAGGCCGGCTGCTTGTGAATAATGAATGACACGCTTTTATATTGTCGCTAAAGTGCCCGTGATGTTCCAATATGAAAAGGCAGCGGTAAGTAATAGTGCATTTAAAGGGGATGTAGTGTATTATTATGATGTAAAAGTCAGGGAGATGAGCGGAGAGAGAGCGGTGGCGCGCGGAGAGCACTGAGAGCGCAGAGATTGTTTTATTACAATAAGAGGAGATGAGTTTGCCTCGCAGCGGAACGGGGACCAGTTAATGAAACTTTACCGCAGCTAACGATTTCCCCTCCCTCGCTCTAAAAACCGTCCTTATGAAATATTTAAACTATTTAATATAGGTAGTATTAAGCTGAAAGACACTGGCATGGGCCATCTGACAACATTTACAAGGCTGTAGATTTTTAAAAGTTGCATAAACACTGCTTTATGGGCTTTACAAGCGCGAGAGCAATGTTGTAAATCACCTTACATTGGGAGTAATGATGTGAAATGTGCTTTACTGTTGGCAACACTGCTCCAGTCATAGGCTGAACACAACCAGTGAGAAAGTTTGGTTTGGTTTGAGTTGAATCTAGATTTTAATTCTGAATTAACGTTATGATGATTTTTTTAAAACGTTTTTGTGGTTTTAGTCTTTTCCAGTTGTGTAATTTGATCTGATTTGGCTTTGTTCTTGTTGCTCATTGTGAATTGTTCATGCAGATATTAACACTGCAACTTTTATGAACACTGCAACTAATGATTATTTTGCTAATTGATTAATCTATTCTTTGAAATAATCAATTAGTTGTTTAGATTGCAAAAGCCCTGCCAATGTGAGATTTTTATGAAATATTTACCAGATGACACTAAAGCAGCTTGAGGACATGATGGAGTATTATATTTACAGACAAAATGTTTTTCATAAAAAATACTTAATAAACATGTTTAATGTGTCATTTTGATGTCATTTTGTCTGAGTCTTAAATCCTCTTCCCTTTGCACATGGCATGTTTGACAGAGTCTAGATAAGGATTATCATTTATTACATGACGATCATTTCAATAGTCGATAAGTTGCGATTAATTATTGAATTTGTTTCAGCCCTAATTTTGATACAATGGAAACATCCAGATGTGTGTTTTATTTTGCAGCCTATTGAGGCCCTCTTACTTTCTGTGAATGACTTTATGTTTTTAATCATGAGATTTACAATTATGATATTTTAGTGACTATATTTTTACCATTGTGAACAGTCACTGAACATTGTAGGGCCATTTACGTATTCTTCATAAGCACTCACTGAGGAGGATTTCATGGTGCAACTCCCTGCACACTTCTGCTGTGTTACAGTTCGGTCATTTAGAAAAGAGTTTTTATGTTGAATAAGTCTTTGTTGAGAGGAAAAAATAATTAGATTTCAATCTAATTTATATGTGAACATTTCAGATGCATACAGGCAGCAGTCAGTCAATACACAGGGCTGTGTTTTTGTCTATAACAGGACCCAAGCTCTGCTCCAGCGTTGCGTGTTGGGTTTCATATTGACATCCTCAGTGGGACTGTTGGATGAGAGCAGAGAGCAATGGGATCCACATAAGGGACATGGTCAGGGCCATCATCTTCATATTGTGCTCCTGTCACTGGACTAATGCTCTGAGGAAACACTGTAAGTGTGAGACATTTAAAAAGCACATGTTAAATGTCAGTGTAAATGTCAAACATGGGGCTGCACAGAGACTGCTGGATTTGAATGTCCGGATGAAGCTGTCACGAGCACACGCACTTTACTGGGGAAAAGAAATCATATTTTACTGAAGTGTTCATGAAAGCTGAATTGTTTGCTTTGAAAATTATGCATTAGTTCAGTGGAGGACAGTTAACAGCAGACACATAGTGATTAAAAGAGGAAGCAGCAATCAGCTGAACATAGCTCTTGTACACAAATCAGGATGTGTCTGTATCAGCATGCATATTTAACAAGGGAAAGATGCCCCGACATACTAGATATTCATTTCATTGAATTGTAAATACTTTACTAGTGAGGAAACAATGCCTTATGTGGTGTGTGTATGTGTGTGTGTGTGTGTGTGTGTGTGTGTGTGTGTGTGTGTGTGTGTGTGTGCGTGTGTGTGTGCGTGTATGTGTGTGTCTATGAGTGTACAGTGCATGTTAGCCTGTCTGATGGTTGAATGCATGGCTGCCTCTTCACGCTGGTTAAAGCAGGGAGGAGACAGAGAGGAGGAGGATGTGAGTTAACCACAGACACACTGAGTTATGGGCAGAAAGAGAGAGAGAAAGAGAGAAGACAGAGAGGAGAGAGAGAGAGGGAGGGAGAGAGAAAGGAAGAGAGGGATGGAGAGAAAGAGGGAGAGAGGGAGGGAGAGAGAAAGAAAGAGAGGGATGGAGAGAGAGAGGGGGAGAGGGAGAGAGAGAAAGAGAGGGAGAGAGAGAGGGGGAGAGAGAGGAGACAGAGCTGAGGATGTGACAGAGTTAAAGCATTAATGAGGGTCATTTGAAGCTGATGATAATGGAACACATGGCTTGAGTTTGAACTATTGTATTTCCCACAGCCTGCTCTGCTTTTGTGGTTGTTGCTACGATCTCTAAGCCCTGGCTTATCTTTATTATTGAGTGATAAGTAAAAGTTTGTCTGCTTAGCGATGACACCATATTATCATTGTAATCCAGCTCTGAACAGATTCATAATGTTATTTAGTCATTTACTGACTTAATGACGACTCATTAATTCATGGGCACATGTGCAGGGTCGTGTCAGGATGCGTGTTAATTTAAAAGCAGCTGAGTGCTCTGAACACCCCTGGATGCGCTGCTAATGTGCTAATTCATTACTGCTCGTGTGCAGTTGAATAGTGTCGTCACCGTGTTGTTCATCTCTCTCTGTCTGGATTCTCTCCGCTTCATAAAAGATGATTATCTGCATGTCCAGCCTCTCTCTGTTGCCTCTTGACCTCGTCACCCTGCCTGTTGCCTCGCCCACAGGGTGTTCGTGAGAGTGGTGATGGGGGGGGGCAGAGGACCAGCTGCCACCAGCTCATAGAGCTCTATTGGCCTGGCAGAGGGACTACTCCAGCCCCCTGCTTCTACGGGCCTTCTGGCCCCTCAGGGTAAGGGAGGGCACCAGCCTCATGCCACCAGCCCCACCTGTCTAGCTCCAGGCTGACGACTGTGACTGATTGGACACACAAAGCCACACAAACATATTGTTGCTTATTGACCCTGAAAATGTAATCTCTCTCACCTTTGATTATCTTCATCACAGATAGACTGTTATAGACTTCGCATTTCACATTTTAATTATTTATTTCATACAATAGTGAGATTGTGGTCAAACATAAAGATCTTGTTTCCCAAAGCATTTTTGATTTCTAAACGTCCTCATATCCGAGGGGAACTAGTGATCTCTTATCACAGCAATGTTAAAACACTGCCCACATGGGAGGGGTCTTTTGAAAACAGTCCATATGCTCATTTCCTGTGTGACCATGTCCACACACACAGTTACAGTGGGATACACAGGGGCAGTTTGCTCTGAGGCGTGAAAGAGCCTGAGCTAAGTGAGGCCACTCCGGAGCGCTCTTCTCTACATTGATTTCCCATTATCAGAGGCCAGTCCCACTGGAGTCATTAGTGCTGGGATCAAACAGACAGACAGAGAAGGAGACTAATCCCAGTCACTTACACCAGCACGGGCGGATCACCTTACCTCCCCAAGGGCTGAAGGGCCAGAGCAGAGCAGAGAGGAAACCAGGAGAGGGGGTGCAGTGCAGGCCAGTGCTAGGGCTAACAGATGGAGAGGAAGAGCTGAGGTGGGGTTTCACAGTGCAGCGTTCACGGGCAAATGCTACACACTCTTTGATCACTTTATTTGGATTTTTCAGTATTGTAGTGGAAACACATTGTCTCACTATCTTCTCCCAATTTCTTTCTCTTCACTTGAGTGAGATTTTGTAATTCAAGATTGCGATGACAGATGATTTTCTTTTGTTCAACGGTGACAAATTGTAACAAATATAATCCCTCATCTGTCTTTCTGTCAATAATTGTATGGTAAAGATTCTATGATGAATGGTTTTCATGTTGCTCCACTTGAAAAGTCGACACCACAGAAGGAAAGAATATGAAATGTGAAATACTCTTTTGGTCCCTTGCTTAATAATTTTGGTGGATGTATTTATTCTCTGTGGATTCAAGGAGAGCAATGAATTTGTAGGATGAATCAACACCATCCATCTTATTCACTTCTGCCTGCCAGCCTGGTTTGGTCAAGCTTTATATTGTATCCGCACACATTCAGTGAGCATAAACCAGTCTACAGACACAGCGCTCAGGCGGGGGTGACCCTGGCCCGACCCCCCCACTGACCTTCAATCTGTTCCCCAACCTTACACCATGAGCACCCGGGCCTCTCCAGGATGCACTGCGCTGGCATAGGCCTCAATGTGTGTTGTGATGGATATCTCCTCAGACAGTACCCTGTGTGGGCAGTGTGTGCGGTGCCTTACCCTCTGCCCCCTCCCACTGGTGTTAATTGATTCTTGGTGTGCTTCGCTGATTAGTGTGAGGACCCCTAGAGGCGGGATCTCTCTGCATCAGTGCCCCCTCAACCGTTTACTCTGTGGTAGCACCTTTCAAACGCACTTAGCACACGTAATTACATTTTAGAAGGATCAAATCTACGCCACGGGAGCATCTCCAAAAGAGCGGCACGGGACTCTGGTAGGGTTTAAGATTGTTTGAGTTTTTCACAAATAAAAGTGTAAAAGTAAACACCATCAACGCAACAAAAGCAAACAAAAACATCCAAACAAGAAACTTTAAAAATGTTTGAATGTTATTTGGATAATCCTGAAGTAAACTAAACCTTTTCCTAAATCTCTCGGTCACTATAAAAAAAAGTTTTGATGACATGCTTCTGTTCTAAATGCAGTAGAGCCAACAGGGCCAGAACAGCCATAGACATGTATGTGTGTGTGAGGGGGTTTCACACTCTGGTAAAGAGGAAGCTGGCTCGCTGACATGAGCAGATTGTATGAGATGATCCACTTAGAAAAAAATGAGTGTCTTGGAGGTGATTCATGGATAGTATAGGTGGGTGTAGGTGTGTGTGTGTGAGGGGGAGCAGGCCAAAAGACAGTAACACAGATGAATCTTGGGTTATTAATTTCCAGCAGCGGCCCCTGGGTGAGATGTTAATATAGGGCTGATAGTGACTAATTTCTTATTAATTGCCATCAGCGATTACATAGTGGCCAGTAATGTGGCCTAATTTGTTGAAATGAATTTGGTTTTCAGGAGGCATTTTAAGTGCTGCAGGTGTGGAGCGTGTACTATTGTTTTTGCTTTTCAAAGCTAGTTTTAAAGTGGCATTGTTGTATACTATTAGTTTTGTGAACTAGTTTTGTGGTGAAAACTGTGACTATACTGACACTGTACTTAGGTTCTGTCTTGAGCTCTTGCACACAAGTCTGCTGTTTTAAGTGCCCTTGATGATATGTATTTCATGTATACATACTGGCTCATAAGTGTGATGTCTGTGGTCATTACTGCCGGGCACAGGGACGTGTATGTTGTTGTCTTGGTTTGTTGAATGTTTATAGCTTCCGTTAGTGCAGTCACAATGACCACTGAGGAACCAGTAGATACAAAATCCAAATCCCTCTATAAAAGAGAAGATGCCCTCTGGGCAGCCATAGCTCATAGTTGGCCTGATTTAGTGGCAGCCTGGAATCTGGGCTTGAATAAAGACAGAGCGAGCGAGGTGAGAGTGGGGGAGAGAGAGAGAGACAGAGGAAAAGATAGCTCCCTGTGTGATAAATAGCCCCAGCTCTTTCTATTGCATTAGCCATCCGGGCCGATAGATTGCGAGCCCAATAGACCCAGACGTATGCGATTGGTTTCTCATATAAAAGTTGCATATTAAATTCCTTCACAGGACTGTGCCCCCCAAGCATGAAGGAGGGATGGGAGGAATGGGAGTTAAAACCCAGAAAGTGCAGAAAAGACTGGAAGAGCAAGAAAAAGGCTTTTTATGAGAGGTGAGGCGCTGGAGAGAGTTGGGGAGGACTCAGAACAAGGAGAGGATAATGGCAGCAGGAAAGAAGCTTGATGGTACCAGAGACAAATGGTGATGTCATGTATTTAATAAGTCCGTGGATATTGGACGATGAGTGAGACCGTGCGTCCATTTAATCAGTATTGCTTCAAAATGAAGATTTCTCTCCTGTTTTGTGCTCGCTCCCCCTTCTTGTTTTCTCAGCCGCGCTTCACATGCTAACGACCTCTCTAATTGTTTCCAAGCTCATTAAGATGCTGATGTTTTAATAGTAATTAATCCGTCATTTGCCTACATGCAAACACGGGCCACTGAGGTTTGTTCCAACACACTGCTAATCCAGTAGCCTAGTCAAAGGAGACAATATCCTGCTAATTTAGCTCATCACGGTTAATTGGTTGTTAAGTGCCTTTAATTACCAAGCAGGCTGTGGGATTTGGGTCGGCAGAAAAAGAAAGCCGGCAGTAGTTATGTGCTGTGTGTCTAATGGCTCTTGTGTGAACTTTGATAGCTGGTGTAAACGACTAAAGGGCACAAAGACACCAAGTGTTGACCCGCTTCTGCATCCTTCGCTCCTTTTCTTCTTTACTCTGTCCTTCCTTGTCCCTTCCTCCATCTCTGTCTTCCTCTTTCTCCAGATATTATTAACTCATTAAGTTTTTTTCATTATTTTTAATAAAAGATGAGTTATGGCTTTAGCCTCAGTGTGGCAGCATCCCCTACCTCCCCCTACCTCTGCCTCCCTTTCTTTCTCTCTTTCTTTCTCTCTCTCTCCGAACCTTTTAACCACTCCGCTCCTCCTCTGTCCCATCCTTCTGGGCCCGTCTAGTTCTTTTTGACCATATTGTGTACATCTTCCTATCCATTTGACCTCTGAACTTCTGCCTTTGACCTGGGTGTCGCTGGTTACCACCTTCTGTCCATCGTTTTTGCTTTCGCCTCATTCACTTGCGTCTATCAATCATGTCTCCAGCTCATAGCGCTGAGCAGTCTTTAGATGGCATACATAAGATTTATGATTCATGAATCCACAGCGTTTGATGGAGAGAACAGACAGAGAAAGTGGAAAAGAGAGCGAGAAGAAGAGGGCTCTGTCGATGACACAGTTGAATAATGACAATGGGTATGATTGATAGCCTCTGTAGCGCTGGCCTGTTTGTGTGGCATCGCTCTGTTGAAAATGTAGCGTTTTTAGCTCGGATTAATTTGATGTAAAAGAAGCAATGATTAATGACCTTCATGTAGTTTGGGCGGTCAATGGTCAGCTCAAAAAGCAGAGAAAATGAAAGTGCGGAGGAGAGGAGCAGGTGACCGGAGGTGTCAGGGGACGCATACGGCTTATACAGAGAAAGAGACACTCAAAGAGATGAACACTGATGAATGCCTCTCTGCCGCCGCCGTGTTAACCATCCAGGTTTAGCCATTAAAAGACTTAATCAAATATTAATGCCACTTCAGTGTCATTTCCTCACGTTTATGACCCCTCTTCATATTAGTTTTAGGAGGTTGTCCTGTCTCTATTGCAGAAAAAAAAAGTTTTAATATAGTGACATTTGTCTTAAGAGGTGTAATAGTGCCGTACAAAGTTAAGTGAGTGGGAATGAATTTTAGATATGAATTTAATACTATAAAAAGTAATGCTGTATAAGGAATAACGATAGGTGTGGTGTACATTTGTGTTTTCATGGCCAGCTGGAGTCTGTTACTTCCACGATCTCACATTCCCTCACTTTGGACAATTTAAACAAAGTGAGAAAATAAGTACTTGCCTATTTTTGAAATTATATCTTTTTTTAAATGCTGAAACATGATAGATTTGAGGGGAAATGCATTTCTCATTTAAATGGAGTGTTTATGGACGCCTACAATCACACCAGGAAATGCAGGAAAAGCTGCAGTTGCACTCATTCAGAGCGCAGTGGTGGACTAATTATTAACAGTAATCGTTAGCATATAAAGAGGACGTCTTTAGTCAGAAACATTATAGTGCACTGAGCTCTTAAAAAACAAACGTTTATTTGTAAACATTTGACTGAATATGACTTCAATGAAATCATACTTGTTAATCAAGTTTTATTTCACTTTATTAGCTTTATTTATTCACTGAATTCATTTATACTACAGTCTATAGGGAGTTGCAGACGATGGTATAAATGGATACATTTGCTTTCACACTGTAAATACTATGGCAATACAATTTTCTATTTCTGAAACAGAACCTAATCTTGTTTATGTAAAAGTCCAAGTGGCATTTCTGTAGCTGGGTTTCACCTTACACCAGTTATATTCACAGGCATTTACAGTCTGCTGATGGCAATGACTGAAACAAGAAACAGGACTTTTGGCAGAAAACACATTTGGCCATATGGCTTCATCTGGGCTTTGAGCTGGTGTCACAATTTGTTCAGGGCTAGACATTGACACAAAGGACACTGAAGCAAAGTTGAAGTCAGTAAAAACTAGAGGTTGTCCATTTTAGCTGACGTCTTGGTTAAACAGTTGCACCTTCTCCTCGAGACAGCTTCATCTTGACTACTCTTCCCCCGTCATAGATCAGACTGAGCATGAGCATGGGCTTAAAAACAGTGAAATATTTTTAGTAAACATGTAGAAACTCAGTGTGAATCCAAATAAAACATAACTGTAATGGTACTTATTTTATTACAATAGATACAATTACACCATGTTTGATAATTGAATCAGTCTTTTGTACCATTTGTTTCGTTCAGCTTGGATTGGTAGTAATTTAGTAATCAGTATTAATAAATGATTTGTTCATAATGAATTAAGTTTTTGTTCATGCTGTATTAAGGCTGATCAAGGTGTAGTTATTTTAAGTGTCACATTTGGCTTGCTTGCCCTGAGATGTTCGTCAGCTGGTACATGTAAAAAAAATATATATACAGCATTTATCATGAATGTACCTTCATGGTGTCTGATAGTGTGTTCTTTTTGGTTCAGTGCATTTTTGTATTTTGCAGACAAAATGCACACCTATTTAGCATTTCAGGGCCATTAAAATGACTTACCTGTCGTTTCCATTGACGTCTGTGGGTGTGGTGCCGTTTGTCAGTTGCACAGCTGTTGGAGGGGTCCCGCTGTGTATTTCTTGAAGACTGAAGCTCTGGTCTGTGAGTCCTGCCCTGCATGTGCTGGGCATGTGGCCACACAACATTGTCACCTCTGTAAGGTTATCTCTGGCTAAAGGTAAACAAGATGAACGTGTATGAGTCAAATTTAAAGTTTTTCCTAACTAAGCTGAACTGGTTCACTTTTACCTCCGGTCATAACAGGCGATGGCTGTCTGCTCCTCCACCCACTGAAGGGGCATCTACACCTGAGTATGTGTGAGTATGCTGACCTGAAGTCTCTGTTCAAAGCTCCGTAGAGGAAAGGATTCAGGGCGGAGTTAGCGTAACCCAGCCACAGCACTATGGGGTATTCTGGCACTGTGTTGGGGTCGGGGTGTTCTTTTAGACCTAAAACTGTGAACATGATAAAATACGGCAACCAGCAGATCACAAACGCCCCTATGACCGCTGCCAGTGTCACCGTGGCTTTGTGTTCTCGGAGGGTTATCGCTGTCACATTGGAGACCACTGTGGTTACTGTGGAGGAGTTTTTGCGGTTGTATGTGGTTACGCATGTAGGACGAGAGCTGGTGATGCGCTTGGCCTGTGCTCGAGCTATGCGCAGTATTTTCAAATAAGTCCAGCACATTGCTATCAGAGGAAGGTAGAAAGTGAGGAGGGAATCGGTGAGAACGTAGGGCCGGTTTAGCTCAAATCGGCATCTCCTCTCTGATGCATATGGCCCTTGGTTTTGCACTGTCCCGTTCACAGTGTTCCAGCCCATTTGGATAGGCAAAAAGGAAACAGCTAAAGACACTGTCCACACTGTTATCATGGCTACTACTACTTTCCAGGGCAAAACCATAGACGTATATCTAAGAGGCATGGTCACAGCAAGGTACCTGTCAACACTGATGGCCAATAATGTTAAAATAGAGGCAGTACAAAGCATTACATCCATGGATATGTAGAAGTTACAGAAGACGGGACCCAGAGGCCAGTCGTTGTTGAGCTGGAGGAGGGCAGAGAAGGGGAGGACCAGGACCCCAAGTAAGAGGTCTGTTATCGCCAGGGATACGATGAAGCAGTTTGTGAGGCAGCGGAGACGACGAGACACGCACACGGCCAGACACACCAGGACATTCCCACCCACGGTCAGAGCAATCAGCAGGCACAGGATCACCGCCAGGGCCACATTCACCATGGTGCCATCCACTTCTCTAAGGATTCAGTGCTGACATCCTGTTTTGTGCAACTAAAAAGACAGTATTGATTTAGTATTTCTGTCACACTTTTGAATGCCCAGTACCGGATTACATTAGAGCTGCACAATATTTCACAGTAGAATCAAAATGGCAATTTGAGTTGGTACAATTATGAAATCGCAAAGGCTGCAGTTATTTAGATAATAGAATGCTCTGCAAAGAACTAAATATTCTTTATAATCTTTTTAAAGGAACAAAAACATCTTGCTGTAACTGTAATTTAGACTTCTACAAACTGTTCTGATTTTTTTTTATTTTAGTTTATGAGTTCATATAAGTTTTTAGGATCATACTTTTTAAACATGTATCACAAATCTATTGCAGTACTACTAGAAAAAAATTCAATTTTATTTATTTATTTTTATATTTATTTTTTTTTTTTTTCAGAATTGTGCAGCTCTAGATTACATGAAATTATACTTACTGGGTGGTCCATATTAACCAGAGATTTCCATAATCTGTTATCTTCTATAATTTGAACGTTATATAATTGTCTGTCTAACCTGGATGCCATGTAATCATAACTGTATTTTGGCTCCTGTAACCCCTGGTATTTTAGACATATGGCTGTGACATTTTAAACCCTCATTTGGCTTGGGTGTGGAGTAGTCTGTGATGCCAGTTTCCTTCTCCATTTCTCATACAGTCAACGGTCCATTGTGTGCCCCCTCGTGTCATCTGTCCTGCAGTGACACCTAGCGGAAAGAGAAAGGTATTACAACCAGTGTGGAGGACTCGAGAAAAAAAGTCAAGCCTCTCAATGATTTATTCAAACACACATTTTAAGTTTATCCAACACACAGTCTAGACCACTTGTTAAAAAAAAAAAAAAGCACTAATTTGACTGGTGCTAAAATGTAAATGTGGTTACAACACTAAAGCCATTATAACCTGGTCTGTTGGACTGTTGCATTAGTATTCACCACCTACGATGCGCTAAAACAGACCACTTCAAATGTCCATACAACCCCTTACTATGAAAATAAATTAGTTTCTTGTTATCTGTAATGGGTTCCTTACTTGCTGCGCTAAACTGCCTCTATGTTGGCATTGTTAATTTTCAAAGCAAAGGCAGATCTAGTGTGTCTGCTAATAAAAGTCATGTAATAATTAACCCTGTGGACTTTTATTTTAAATTGGGCACCCAGTGCTCCTAATGACTGAAACTGAAAATTGGTGCAAATGTTTAAATTTAAATTATTAGTAAAAGTTGATGTGAGTAAAGCCACATCACATTTGTTAAAATTGAGTGTTACATGCTATAATAAACATGGCAGTGTTATTTATAGCTCTGTGGCCATTTAAGTAGCCCCACACATGGAAAGTGTGCAGCGCATGAGTATACGTCAGTGAGCAGAAGACACTGTTTGCTCTTCTATTTTTCAGCACTGTAATGGATTATGGGACATGGGCCAAGCACGGTCCAAAGCAGCGCATTTATCGCCTCAAAGAGATACGGAGTCCTTCACCTCACTATAACAGCGTACAGAGCAACTGTATAAAACCCGAACCCTACAGCAAGAGGCAAAATCGTACTTCAAACTGTTTGCATAAAATTGTCAAATTAAATAAACAAATGAAATCACATAGCATAGTTAAACAGAGATAATCAGTGTAACCAAATAATGTATTGTAAGACTAGCACTCACTAATGGCAGTAGGGAGAGTAGCCAAAAATTGTAAAGGTACTGTTACTTGAAAAAATATTACTCGAGAAAGTGCAAATACAAATTGAGTCATTCATAATATTACTCATGTAAAAGTGAAAAGGTATTAGGGGAGTCTCTGGCCCCAACACATTTCTGTCTACTGGCCTTCATCAGGGGGACAAACTGAATTCAAAAGCACCATATGATAATAGTCCAGTAGGCAGTGTGGGAAGTGAAGCGATGTGAACTGTAACTAAAACAAAACAGTTCAAAATGACCCAATTTGAATAAACAGTGACTAATACAAATAAGATGAGGAAATAACTATAAAAACAGAGTAAAATCAAGGTCCTCATTTAGTCCAGGGGGTTGAGTGGCTTCAAGTGTAGATCCAGAATGCTTCCCGTATTTTAAGTCTAGTTCTTTTTTGTATAGTGTCTGGTATGTGGTCTGTTCCATGTGCCTGGAGGCTGGCTGGGTTGTTGTTATGGAAGTCTAAAACGTGTCTGGCCATCTGATAATTTGTGCTGCCTGTACAAATAGTGTGTTTGTGTTCCACCAGGTGATTTTGGTTTTACCTATGCAAAAAAAAACTTGCAAATTTGGCAGATTTGGGAGATAACAAATGTCTGTTTGCAGGAAATGGTATATACTCTGTGTGAATAATAGTGCAGAAATGTTTTAGTCTGACACATATTGTTGCAGTGATACAGTTATTGCACTCATAGGAGCTCTTTGGTCTAGATCCAGGTTTCCAGTTAGAATCCATATAGGGAGTCCCTTCTGGAAAGACTTTCTTCTAAGACTACCAAGGAGAGTCTTATTTTTAATATAACATACAGTTCAAAATAAAACTAATCATCAAATGAACTGGAGTAATATTGAAAGTCATGACGCTGTAAGACCAGAACCACCTCTTGTCACCTGCCAGGATAAACTGGTCCACAGCTACCAACCCCCTATTTCCAAAACGACTTAGCTTGGATCTATACCAATGGGTTCCTGTAGGTGCAATAACTGTAGTCATTTCAACAATATTTGTCAGACTAAAACATTTCTGGACTGTCATTCATACAAATTATATACCATAAAGCGCTTCATTTCCTGCAAAACCGCATTCGTTATCTATCAAATCTGCTAAATGGTATAAATATTTTTTTTTGCATAGGCAAACCAAAAGGCACCTGGAGGACAGACTGGTGGAACACAAACACAGTATCTGTACAGGCAATACAAATTATCTGATGGCCAGACACGTTTAAGACTTCCATAAAAACAACCCAGCCAGCCTCCAAACACATGGAACAGACCACATACCAGACACTATACAAAAAGGAACTAGACCTAAAAAACGGGAAGCATTCTGGATCTACACACTTGAAGCCACTGGACACCCTGGACCTTAGTTTAACTGTGTTTTTATAGTTATTTGCTAATCTTATTTGCATTATTACCTGTTTATTCAAATTTGGGTCGTTTTGTACTGTATGTTTTAGTCATGTTTGACATAGTTTCACTTCCCACACTGCCTCTGTCAAGTGGAGAAGCTCTGTTGGTGGAACACTTGTATATATTATCACATGGTGCTTCTGAATTCAGTTTGTCCCCCTGATGAAGGCTAGAAGGCCATGGTTTGGTAACTTGTCTTTTAAAGACAGAAACAGTCTGAATCAGGTGGTAAAATAGGCCAGCGAGTTGACGGGGGAGTCTCAGCTTTACCCTGTGTCTCTTTGCTCTAGACAGGTACAAAGGCTGGCAGAGGACATTTTAAAAAATGTCTCCCATCCTCTAAATAATGAATTCCAACTGCTCCCATCACGACGGAGGTTTAAAGAGCCTCTCTGCAAAACCAAGCGATACAAAAGCAGCTTTACTCCAGCAGCCATAAGTGCCCTGAACAAGTGATGGTATATTTATCTTACTTATGGCCCTTTGCACATGTGCTGTGTTTGTACTCTTGTTTTTAATGTATTGTTTCTAATGGGGTTTTAGTTCTTTTAGTCTGCACTATGCACTGTTTTCCAGATTCAGATGTGTGTACATGTGAATGAATGAGCTGATTCCTGCCAAACAAAATTTACCTGTTGGTACCAATGAAGTACCTTAAACCTTGAACCTTGAACCTAGCAGACTGGAACGTGTTATACATTTATAAGAGAGTGCCTTGTTTTTTCTGTATTTTTGTAGATTTTATGCAACTTAAAATTATAAATCAGTTACTAGTTAGAATTTCTAAGACTTCCCCGATACTTTTCACTCTTACATGAGTAATATTATGTATGACTCAATTTGTATTTGTACTTTCTCAAGTGATATTTTTTTGAAGTAACAGTACCTTGACTTGAGTATAATGTTTGGCTACTCTCCCCATCACCATTAGTGTGTACTAGTCTTACAATACATTATTTGAGTGTCTTGTTTTTTCTGTATTTTGGTACACTGACAACCCGTTTACCAAAGAGCACCAGTTTGACTATTTTTACTGCTTTTCATCACTGCCTGGAGCTGCATGAAGTGCTCTTTGTTATAATTTTTTCACAGTTGCATGTGCTGTAATTTGAAGGATAAAACATTAGAATCAGAATCAGAATAGGTTTTATTGACTGGAAAACTAAGAACGGCGGTATGGTGCAACATGAAACATAATAATAATAAACATAAAGTATGAAATAAAATAAACCATAAGGGTGTGCATTACATAAAGTAAATCAAATAAATGATGTACTGGGTTTTTCGACACCATGAAAACAAGAAAAAATCTAAATCTGAAAGAGCAGTGCAAGAAACATAATTGTTCATATCATTTTGGATTTTGCCACACAAAGGTTTTGGCTCACGGTGGAAAAAGTAACTTAAACTTTTACTTAAGTAGGAGTACTGTTACCCTGAAAAAACATGTTACTCAAGTATAGGAGTAAAAGTATGGTGTCTGAAAAAATATTCTAAGTGGTACAATATCATAAAAATGTAGTATTCAAATCAACATGAGTAAATGTAACTGAGTTCTACCCACTTTTATAGTAAGCTACTCTTGGAATAAATAAAAAAAAAAGAATGAATTAATGAAAAAAGAAAGAACTTTCTACCCATCACTGTATTCGAATGAACTGTTTTGTTTCAGTTTGTAAAACAGAATAGTACATGGTCTAATCTTTCTTTATTGTGTGTCTTTGAAGTAGACCCAGAGCAAACACTGATAACAGCACTTGCCTCTAAAACCACCTCGGCTCTGCTCTCAGAAACTGGAGCACATTCAAACACTTTCATTATGTGAAAAGTCACTCAAAGTTATGATCCTTTACTCACTATTGAGAACAGTAGTCCAAACTACTGGGAACTGTTTACACCAGAGTGCATCTATGTAGGGCAGCCAACTGTATAACAACCTTGTATAACCCCAGACTGTATAATGTATATTTAATAGATTATGTGTGAGCTTCATACAGACAGTTGTTATTCCCCTGAGCCAAATGGACCATTCTCATGCTGCCGTTTCTGTCTAAGTGTATGACTATATTTATTTCCTGTGTTTAGCCTTGAGTAAACAACATTATTTAGGAGTTAGAATGCACAAGGATTCCCAATCACTTAAGAGCAAAGATGAATGCAAAATTTGAATATTGAGTATGCTGTTTATAATAAAAAAACATACTACAAAAAGCTGATGCCAGTGTTGCCCACCCCTAGTGACATGTGCAAAATGTTATGCAAGACAAATTTGGTGTTGCTAGTTGCTATGAACACTTCAAGAAGGGTCAGTTCACACTTGCACACGCGCCCCACATCTAAATAAACTGGGACTGATCCTGGAACCTGGAACTAGACCAGAATTAAACCATAACTAGAACAGGACAAAACCAGGTCTACATCTGGACTAAACTGGGGTCAAACCGGGACAAGCGTGAACGCCATTGTTCTTTGTGGTGTGATTAATCACTATACTTAATAGAACAATCATGTGTAATGAGCGTTCTCTTTTCTTTTACAAAAGGGACCAAAGATTGTAACAGGTTTTCATGGATTCTTTGTCTCAATACAAATGAGAAGCTATAGTCACCATTTATATGTGACTGATGCTGCGTGTAAGGACAGCCATAGAAGTTATAGATGATAAAATACATCTCATTAAGAAGACGAAATAATCATTTATCTGCTTTCTTTCTCAAGCTTGTCTTTAGTTTTGTGTAGTTGTACTCTATCTATCTGAGTGCAGTGTACCTGGAGCCATGCATCGTCTCCCCATCACCACATGAACAAAGGTGCATGTCCAAGTAATGGGTTTGGAGGGCTGTAATGGACCATAAGAGCTGAAGTTGTTATAGCTGCAACACTCAAAGACTAGCTCCGAACCTTCACAGAGTTTTAGGATTCTGTTTTATCTCCTGTCTGTGCAGTAGGGCTCATAATAGACCTTGTACCCACCATAATATATTGGCAAATTACAATATTTATGTAAAAGCAGCTAGATCATTATAGTTGCAGTATTTAATAAGGATTCATTAATATTTTGTGTAATGTGTTAATTTTGTGCATGCAGTTGTGAACCGGTCTCATTTTCCAAGATTACACTGCAAAGAGATTTTAAAAATAGTTTTGATTTATTATAATATAAATATAATGATTTTTAGTTAAAAAAAAATCCTAAAGATGTCACATTGCTTGCTGACTATAATGGGATCAATAGAGTTGAGACCTATAGCTGCAGGCCTCAAATTACAAAATTCTAAGTCATTAACAAATTCTTTAATGTATAATTTTGTTCAAAAGCCACTTCCTATTTTTTTTTTTTTTCTCAATTGCTGCATGTTTACAACAGACGTAAGCTGCAGATGAACCTGAATATGCCCTTTGTAGACCTTCCATAACTGGGTAAGCGATGTGGCAAAAGGAGTCCAATCTGGTTTTTGGGATGAAAGGCTCGAGGAGCGAGGAGGTGCGCCGCCTCTTTAACAGGCATGAGTTTGAGCGCTCATATGAGTAATGACTTTATTTATGCCTCAGCTGGGACACCATTCGTAAGATTCTCTAAATACCAAGTCCTCATCTTTTCTGTGATCTTTTTAAACCAGCCAGATGGGCCCTCTTTGGAGAGAAACACGATGAAATGTTTGCTCTTCATCCAAAAACATGCAAAGAGGCTGGTTTCAGTGTTTTACCCAAAGTCCTGATTTCATTTCATCTTTCAAACATCATTAACGGTGTGCTTTATAACACCAGCAGGGGGCTCAGTAATAGATAAAATGAGTCATATTTCATTCAATTATTCATCGTATTTAGCTTAGTCATTAGCTAAAAATATCTTATAACTCATCATTATAGACGTCTCCTCTATTTAAGCCATTTACATTCTTCTCAATTTTGCATGTCTGGGATTTTTATGGGGTAGTGAACAATTGCAAATCTATATTAATTATCTTTTTATAGCAAAGTGGTTTCTTCTAATGACGAATTTAACTTTCCTTGCACTGTAGCTGTAATAAAATTATAAATTTACAACTTGCCTACACTGCACAAACTAAGTGTGAGAAACCGCATAATGCAATCACACATTTGTTACCTCACTGCTTAAATAAACGAGGCAGCAGAGTCACCGAAACTTCGCAGTCTATATTTGGTGTTATATTAGTCCTTATAGCACACGTCCACGTCTGTATGCATGGGTTTTGTGTTACCTCCTTCCTGTTTGACTTTGTGGAACACCTACGTGATACTGTAAAAAAATGGTTAGAAACGAAAAGGTGCTGAGTGACAGACACGGCCGCTGACAGGGAATCAGACACATAAAATATTTATAGAGTCCTACCAGCGTGTGGTGCTGTGGAAGTCGGGCATAAACAGCACATTAGATGGCTCCCCTTATGTCAGTTCTGACCTTACATCACCTCCGCTATGTCAACAATACGACTTCCTTATTCATTACCAGTGGTGCATACTCAGACATTAGCCAAGACAAATAGAGTAAAGAGAAGGCATATTTGTTCTATTGTGATTGACGCTGTGGTGACTTTGACTGTAGCACACTGACCCCGCCTTGACACCTGACCACATCCTCTTTTCAGCTAACACATTCTGCACAGGCAATGTTATGTGGTTTTAATATTCTCATCAATAGTCCATGATCTTAGTGCATTTTAGTGTATTTCTTTTGACTTTACTCTGTTGGGGTCCCTACAGCACATCACATACCATCTATACATCTAATATTTGACACTGGTAGTCATTCCTGATCACCTTCCTCCTACAACTTCTTCACTTGGGCTTTGAATTAGCATAACTATAACACAAGCATACTTAACTCATAGTCCCCCAGTGTATTACCATTATAGCCAATCATTATAACACTGCACTTTTTGTCCAAGTGTCTGTCCATAATAATGTTTTGTCCTTGATATAAAAGTGACTAGCCCAGTTACCCTGTACACCTGTTGGCAAAGTGTACTCTTGTCATTGCTTAAGAAGCTAATTAGACTTATTGAGGTCATTTTTAGCACAAGCCTAAATGGCTCAGTTCCCAATTTGCAGAAATGCACCTCAACATTGGAGTCAGATGTATGTGCTGGGACAAGCTGTACCTAATACTGTATACATATAGTAAAAATTAAGTTAAAATTATACTATTTTGAAGTATGTGAACTTATCATAGAAACATAACTTTGTCAACTACCTACTATTATAACTTGTACTTACTCATACTTTGAAGCCATACTTTAAGGAATGCATTTGTTGCTGCTTCAGTCTAGATTTTCTACATTCAAATACTTCACAGCCTACTTTGCATTTGGCTTCACAAGTTAAATCATCACAGTCACCACAACATCACTATTCACCCTTACTATTCTTTGTCCTCACCTTTTACATTAAATATAGAGTAGTTACAATTAAAGTCACTCCAGCCTCAGACAACATGAATTCAAATGTGTTGATTTTCAGACTCACCTCATTGCTGCAGAGCCTGCCTTGTGCCGACTGCCCCTGCTAGTCCGCTGTGCTCCTGGAGTGTAGGGGAAAAGCACAGTCTCTCTCTCTCTCTATCTCTTTGTGTGCTTTCTATGCCTGTGTGTGCTTGTGTGCGTATGTGTGTCTATCTACTATGTGTGTGTGTGTGTTTTTGAACTCAATGTGGGAACGAGAAGTGAGGCAGCACCGCAAGCTCTAGTCACACTCTTAGCTTTGTGCAGCCAATGTCTGTACCTATTATTCATCCCTGTGTTTCTTTAGGTAATTTGTTCTCTATACATTATTTTAATAGCTTTTTTAATAGTGTTTTTGCTTCTCATCATATAGGCTTATACATGCTTTTGCCAGTTGCGCTTAACTCCAAAATGGAGGCTGTTCAGAGTAACCCATATCCAAACATGCTGTATTGTAGTTCAAAATGGCATCGCTTGCAAATGAGCATTATTTGAAAGGGCGAGATAGTGGGTAATTTATGCATGGATACGTTTTGTTCCCCCTGCGTCAAAGGTCCACGGCTTCTAAACTATGTCAAAAGCTCCATTTAATAATGTAATAATAATAAGTTTCCTTGAGGATGGTGAGAGCCATGAATAGCTTTGGGGGTAAGGCTCTGAGAATTGGCACTCGATGGACCACAGTGATGTCAGTGACCCCGAAGGT
>KN485427.1:40189-63975 GCA_000787095.1 Periophthalmodon schlosseri | reverse complement strand
GAGAGGGGGAGAGGGGGTGAAGCCAAGTTATGATGTGGGCATACCATGTTACTATTGATCAGACTGCGGAAGGATGACTGGCATGCACAAAGCGACTCTTTCTAAGACTACATTTTAAGGAAAATCATGAACTGTATAACGATCTTTTATTTTAGAAGCCACGGTACTGGAGATTTCGAAGGTTCTAAAGTTTATCATTTAAGATTTTACATTACAACTAAGTAGTTTTGTCGGTAACACTTTATAATAACTTTACTATTTACAGTTTTAAAGCTACCATCTCTAACTTTTTTTTCAGCTGTAGCTGGTCAATGCGAAACCTGTTCCAAACACCCCCTCGCCAGGCCTTTGTTCAGCCTCACCTGTGCTCTCTGATCATCTTCTTCTACGCTGGCACACTGTCAGACAGAAGTAATGTAGATAGCATCTAGTGGTGATATGTGAGAATACAACCGAGAGTCGGCCAATCTAATTACAGATGGTATCTTTAATAAAGCATGAAGAATTGCATAATTTCTTAATGAACAAATCGTTTATCAAGAAAGACTCAGATTTAGTTACTTCTTAGCCTGATCCATCCTTAATAATTAATTTGTTGATTATGAACTGCTTTCATTTTAACCAATAGTGTACACTGCAGTAACATTACATTGGGGATGTTAGTTTGTTAAAATGCAATGCTCTCTCTTTGATCATACAACTTCTACTCGACTCAACTGCGAAGCGAAAGCTAGCATGCCTTTTTCATGTTTTATTGTGGCTAATTGTAGTTCTTAAAAGCATTACTAATTTGTCATTACGGAAGTTGGAATACTAAATGAATGTGGATTGTTGCTACACATTTTGTAAAAGAAACATATGCTATTAATCCAAAGTTCTAAAAAGGTCACAGTCTTATCTACTTATTGTCTACAAATGTCCTGGCATGTTTTCATTGCAATCATTATGGTCATGTTTGAAAAGAAAAACACCAAAACATTGTTATATAGCAAGTCCTTATGTAAGCTGCAGTAGGGCGAAGGATCATGGCTTATATAGTTCGCAAGAGGCTAGGAAAGTGGGAAATGACACATAGTGTGTTACTAATGATCTGACTGTAGAGGGAGTGTTAAATAAGAGTACTTTGTTCATGTTCACGGTAATGGAGAAAAGTACCACGGTCTATATAGTTCTGGACAGAATGACAAAGAGGGTAAGTTGTCACAGTGTGTTACTTATGATCTGACTGCAGAGGATTAACATTCACAGTACGACACTTTCTGAGACTAGTGGAATTATACTTAGATTTCAAAAGACTGGGACTAAAACGGTATTTGATAAAAGTAGGCCTGTTATAATAATTACTATATCGACTTAAACGATATTTTTTTGGGGTCAGTATTTATCGTGGGCACTTTTTCGTTGCACTACTGTGAAATTTTTGGTTATTTTTTGGCTGTATGATAAGATTTAAGCTGTAAAAGATTAAATTAATAACTTCTATGACTCATTGCAGATGCAAATGCAAACTAAGTACAAGCAAAGAATCATGGTCAAAGTAGCTCTGAAGAGTTGTTCTGAAGAGTTGAAAACACTCAAATATAAATGAAATGGTTACAGTCACATTTCAAAACAATATGTCAAAAGAAAGTGTTGCAGAACTATTGGCAACAGTTGAGCACTTCTTGTTGGCTAGAGTGGAGCAAAGGATCATGGTCTATGTAGTTCTGAACAGTGGTGGGAAGTTATGACGTCATGCCGTGTTACAAATTAACTATAAGAATGTAGCATTGGAATTTCATAGCTCCTTTCAAGACACCCATAGTGCTTTCCATCCTTTCATTTTCTTCCGCTTATCCGGGGGCGGGTCACGGGGGCAGCAGTCTAAGCGGGGACTCCCAGACCTCCCCCACCCCAGACACTTCCTCCAGCTCCTCCGGTGGGACCCCAAAGCGTTCCCGGGACCGCCTCATAGTGCTTTACGGCGCATTATTCTTTCTCTCCATCCTCTGTGTTGGTAAGCTACTATTTCAGCAACAGTTGCCGTGGGGCAGACAAAAGCGAGGCTGCCAATCTGCACCGTTGGCCGTTCAAACCACCTCGAACACTCACGCATACGCCACATTCATACTCGGCAAGGTGGGTGAAGTGTCTTGCCGAAGGACACAACAACAGTTTGCGCTAGAGCCACCGCTGCCCGACTGTGGCGCCTAGTATTCCCAGCGGTCTCTCATCCCAAGTACTAACCGGCACAGTCCAGAGCCACCGCTGCCCGACTGTGGCGCCTAGTATTCCCAGCGGTCTCTCATCCCAAGTACTAACCAGGCACAGTCTTACTTCCTAGATCTGATGAGATTGGGCATTGACAGTCAGTAATTATTTGACTGTGGAGGGCTGACACTGGGAAATTATTGTTGTCAAACTTAAGAAAAAATTAAGACAGAAAAAGTGATGCATTACATAATATTTTTGTTTTTCATATTAGCTGCACTGGACCAAAGGATCATGGGTTATATAGTTCAGAAGAGCCTGGGAAACAGGAAAATGAGGTAAAGTTGTCATACTGTGTTGCTAAGGACTGACAGAGATGTTTACTACGCCGCTTTCCGAGACCGGGCAATAGTAAGTTCTTAGAGTGTTAATTAAGAGTACTTTGGTCATATTTGTGGCGATAGAGAAAATTACCACGGTCTATATAGTTCTGGACAGAATGACAAAAAGGGCAAGTTGTCATACTGTGTTACTAATGATCTGACTGCAGAGGACTGAATAACATGAACAGTACGACACTTTCTCAGACTCATTGAATTATAATTACATTTCAAAAGACTGACTAAAATAGTGTTTGGTAAGAGCACGGTGTTCATGTTCGCTGTAGTGGAGCAAAGCATCATGGTCTATGTAGTTTAGAACAGCTGAGATAAGTGACTATTGTACAGTTCGACACTTTCGTAACAGTGAAATTATTATTATTGTCTTATTTCAAAGCATAGAGCAAAGGATCACGGTCGATGTAGTTCTGAGGTTATGATGTCATACCGTGTTACAATTATCTGACTGTGGATGACTGACAGACATAGTGAAACTATTGTTTTCATATCTCAGATGAATGATAGCAATTTCTTCATGTCGCCTAGTTTAGGGGTTACAATGTCATACCGTGTTACAAATGATCTATCTGTGGATGATTGACGGACAAATTGAAAAAAAAAAAAAAAACAGCAAAGTGATTTCTTCATGTTGGCTACACTGGAGCAAAGGATCATGGTCAATATATTCCCGGGAATGAGTGCAAGTTGTCATAGAGCGTTACCATGGATCACGCCGCGGTGTCGTCGACTGACATGTACAGCGCCACACGTTGCGAAACTAAAACGCAATGGAGATTAATGTACTAGCAAATCGCATTAGGTTGAGTTACACACTATTATGCCCACAGGGAAATTATTTTGGTCATTGAGCTCATCCATCATATAGTAGTGCATGGTGACAGAGTGGTTAGCGCTAATGCGTCTATGAAAACCTCTGCATGATGAGAAAGACATGAATTAACTAGTGATGTCCGATACTTTTTTTTTTTTTTAGCTTTCTACCATGTTATGTCACCCGTGCATGTTCCAGTAATTTAGCGATCTCTCCCAAGCCCTATTTGAACCCTCCTTACCGTTAGCAGTACAATCTTGTCCAAGACTCAAGCCCACAAGCCTAAGTCATCCATGCTCCCACACGACAGCTCTTCATAAATATACAAAAGCATGAAACAAAACTGTACACAACAACTTGACAAACCTGATGCAACGTGCAGTAGTTTAATTAGTGGGATACACTCTGCTTGTGTTGGGATCTTAGACTGTATATATAAATGCCCATAACTAATGTGTTAGCTGCCACGTTCCAAATAGGAAGTGAGCATGGGCGCGAAGTGGTTCCTTCGAGCTCTGGTTGCAGTTCACATTCTATTGAAAAACCGTGGCCCCTCTCTCTATGAGCCTTATCATTTTGGTCTTAAAATGTTTGTATTAACCTCTACATGATCGTAGTGTTTTTATATCGCTGTTTTGTCCCTAAATCAAGATATGAACATTAATAACAGACCAATCTGGTGCCTTCTTTCCCCGAGGTCGCGCCCGCTAACGTTAGCAACAGGTTGATTGACAGCCACGTTGCTAAGCACTCGCATCTTACCAAACCAGCAGCGCGGATGGAACTTCACCCACCTTGCTCCTGATTTGCTCTGTGGTTTCATGCTCGGCTTTCCAAATATGGTCTCTGGTTGCAGATTAGCCGCTTTAACTGCTAGCCTCGATGAGCTTCATTTGGTTGCAACTGCACGCTCTGGATGAAGTCACACTCCCTTACTCCACTTCTATTATACAGTCTATGGTTGTGATAGCATTCTGAAGGAGGAGTGCGGAGAGCAAAGGGAGGGGAGACTCAGAGCATCATAAACAAAGTGAAACGAGGGGAGACTCAGAGCATCATAAACAAAAGTGAAACTTAACATGTTAATATGTTGTTTTCGGTGAATATAGCACAATAAAAGGTAGCATGGTGATGTAAATATGTTTTGTGTTAGCAATTAATACCCCATAGAAGTAAAATAACCCCTCTTTTAGGGCTGGGCAATTGAATTTGAAGTTCAAATCAATTTGTTTGGAAGAAAAAAATATATTTTTATTTCCCCCAGTTTCTTCCATTGGAAATTGCAATGAAAATGCAAGAATGCCTGCTCAGAGCGCTGACTGCTTGGAAATCAGTGATGTCAAATTAAATGCTGGGGGGGCATGTTTAATGCAATAGTTTGTTTTATCTCATTCATAAAAGATTTCCCCAATGGCCAATGGATTAAACATGATCACTGAATACAATCTTTTCAGTTTTTACCATTTCCTGTATTTTGCAAAACATTTTTAGTGGAGAGGAAGAAAAAAAATCAAATTTTAGAGAAAAAAATCAACAATTTTATTTTCAGGCAAAATGTTTGACTATGTTTGCTGATACAAATCTTCTGATACCTAACTGAGAATTTTAACACCAGTTTAAGCAGTTCATGTGCCTTTATATATAACATTGAGTAACTGAGTAGGTTAATTTTGAATTTAATTATGGAAAATCTCTTTCTATACAAAATTTTGAGTACAAGTTTGCATTTTCAAACAAAGACCAAACCAAGACTGATGTGTTTAGAATAAAAACATGATTTTCGACGTAATCAAAAACATGCCTGAAGTGTTTTTATGTCATCCATGCAAGTTCGAATAATCTTGCAATCTTTCCTGAGCCCTTTCTGAACCCTCCTTATGGTTAGAAGTACGATCCTGTACAGGATACAAAACGATACACTACAACTTGACAAACCTGAGGCAATGTGCAGTAGTTACTGTGTTGTGATAGTGCTCTGAAGGAGGGACTCTGGGAACAAACCTGAGGCAATGTGCAGTAGTTAGGAGGGACTCTGGGAACCAAAAACAAAACTGAAACTAATTAAACATTTTAATATGTTAGACTAAGACTATTAAAAAAAAAAAAATGATAAAATGCCATAATGATAAAATGATAATCCATGCTTCTACAAGGTGACACACAAGAGCGTTTCAAAGAGTCTAGCATGTAAAGAGTTAAACCATCCCAGCCTGACTCTAGGTGGTGAATTGCCAATGAGTGAGTTCCATGCCTGCTGGTGTGTGCATAGGGCAGCTTGGCGGGGGACGGCGCATTGGCAGTGTGGCTTATTGATTCGATAAATGGTGCCAAGCGGCCTGTTCGGAGCTGCACATTTTCCAGGTTCTGACCCCACAATCCCAGACGCTTAATACTTTTTATTTTATCCCCAAAAAGGACGCAATTCTTTTTAAGAGGCTGAGTCTGCTGATCCTTTTGGGTCTTCCCTCCCTCTTCTCCTCCCTCTCCTCCTCCTCTTCCTCTCCGCCGCCCTCGCTCAATCGATGCCCACACCCCTGCTCATAAATACGGAGCTTTAGATGAGCCAAGTCTGGCCTGGTCCACGAGCACATTTAAATAAGCCCATTGATCTTTCATTTTGGACTTAACGTGACGGGAGCGTTTTACTGTCTGCCCGCCCGCCTCCCCCTGCTCCTGTCTTGCTTCATAACTCCTTGCTGGCTTTTGTTTGCGCTCGTGTATAAATGGCGTTTTAAAGGGTTTTATCGAATGAAAGCACAGTGGATTATGCCAAAGTTCTGTTCAGATGGAGGAGACTTAAACAGATAGAGACAATTTAAGGTCCACTATTCTGCTAAATCGTCTTTTTGAGTTCTAAATCATGCTGATGACTGTCGTTCTCATGCCAGAACTTATCTACATCAGTGTTTTGTTGCATTCTTGTTTATTTGAGTTAGCTTACATAGTCTGTGACATACCGGTTTACTGATATATTGAGCCGATATTTGCACTTTTTATCTTGCAGGCGATCACCTTAAACCAACAGAATAGGCCAATATTTGGTTTGGGCAAACCAATTGCTTAGGAAAGACATAAAGCTTTATTTTATTTTAGTGCAATCAGGTACAAGTAGGGTTGTCTAAAGTAGTGAAAATCAGACACTAATAGATACTCATTTGAGCAATTATTGATACTGAAAAAGTCACATTCACAGAACAGAAATGAACCTTTCCTGAATAGCTTTATAGCCCATGAACCACTATGGGACCTGGACGACTGAGGGATTACACATATATAAGGCCACATGGGAATATAAAAGAAAGTACTATGATATAATGTTGAAAATGGCATTCTCTTGGCTAAAGAAAGAGTGCTTTTATTATCATTGTGGAATCGGAGTATCAAGTTGGATGGATAGCCTGGGGAGACGGTTGGTTCTGCTGCTGCGGTGGAGATGGAACGAATGGGTGTGGCATATACCTTAAAGTTCATATGACAGGTTTTCATGTTTTTGTAATTATGACTTGGTTTGGCGGGATAGTACCTGTAGTGAATACTTGTCATGGTTTTACATCAGTTAAGTGGCAGTTTGTAGGGGAAAAAAAAAAAGAAAAGAAAAGAAGAAGAAAAATACAGGAAGTAGCAGTGAGTTCTAAAAGGGAATATGTCATCAACAGTTTAAACATTTATTCAACAAAATAAATGTGTTACCTATTTTTTATTGGTCTAATCATAACTATTGCGCAATTTAGACTTTAGGTTTTGGCCCTTGTCAACATCATGGTTGCTAGGTAACAGTTACGGAAATACCTCTACATATGTCATACCTGCTGGGTATCGCAAATGATAAACTTACCCTGAAAATAATAGATTTTCAGTCAACTTTTTTTTTTTTGTGTGTGTGTGAAATGAGTAGTCTAACCTGTCATATGCACTTGAAATCCCAGCGACAAGAAAGATACAGCTATGCATTGGATTGAAAGTTGAACTGGCATATTTTAAAAGTTGGAGCGAAGCACAGTTTGGAACATTGGCCACATGAAAAGTGATTGCAGATAATGCTAATATAAGTAGCTCTTGTCATTATTGCCAACCTTGCCGAGGGTAATTGCATTAAAATGGACTTCCCGTGCGACAGCTGCTCTGCGCCTCCCTCTGTCAAAAAGAATGGACCAATGTCACCGTGTTCAGGGGGCGAACAAGAAAGGAGGACAGGTTTTACAGTTTTTCAAGAATTTTTCATCGAATTTGATTGAAAATGTGTTCCCGACTTCACAACCTCCAGCTGTAACGAAAGAGGGGAGCAGGTGATGCAAAACATCAGATTTAAGGCTTCATTACACTGACAATTTAAAGGTGTGCTATGTAAGGTGTCTAGTGGAGGGGTCTGACACCTGGTTGTTTCCATGGAGATGTTATTGCTTTGCTGGAATGTTCTACGGCGTGGTATTAAATCTATCACTTTTGCATTTCTTCAATTACATGTGTATTATTGCAAAAAAAAAAAAAAATACTGAAAGATCTGACCTGTAAGGCTGGTTGTCCTCATGGAGACAGATACATTTGACAACCCTAATAGAGATGTATTAAACGTATCGAAAATCAGATACTAATCAATAATAAAACTAGTATTGGAACTAGATACTCCTTTGAGCAGGTATCGATTCTAAAAAGTCAGAAATGAACCTTTCCTGAATAGCTTTAGAATGATCTTGAGCTGTATCAGAACAAATATAAGACACAGACTAGTATACGCCCATGGACCACTATGGAACCTACTTGGACGCAGGCCCGGGTGCAAAGGGGTGCATTGCAACCTCATTATAAAATGCTTGCACCTTCCTTTTAGGCAGGTTAATTAATGACACTTGATGGAGGAGTATTGTCTTTGTCTTCTGCTTTGGTCTAGACACACCACTGCCTGGGTGAATGAGGGATTACTCAGATATAAAGGAAATATTAAGGAAAGAACTATATGATTTAATGTTGAAAATCACATTCTCTTGTCTAAATAAAGAGTATTTTTAATAATCATTGTGGTATCGTAATTGGTATCAAGTATCAAGTCTATCCCTTAGTATCGTAATTGAATTTGAAATTGTAGTATCGTGACGACACTAATCTCTCCAGAAAAGTAACACAGTACGCCTTTAATAATCAGTAATGATATCATATATTTTGAGTTTCAGTGGCAACCATTTAAAGCAACAGTATGTAACATTCCGGAGGTGGCAAACCTTAATTTGGAACATTCTTCATAGAGATAGATATGTTTTATGCTATACTTTGGAATATTATAGCCAAGGGAACAGCATTTCTATGGAAACGAGCAGGAGGAGGTCCTCCTACAGGTCACATAAGAGTCAGGTTTGTGGAGATGCAAGCTGGCTCACAGGAAGGACATATGCTTTTCAGTGCAACAAAAGTATAAAAAGAAACTAAACAAGTCTATTAATTACTATGGCTTTAACACATGAAACCTAACAGATATGAAATGTCAAAAGTAGGAGTAGTATAGTAGTAGTAGTAGTAGTAGTAGTTGCAATAGCAGTAGTAGTTATAGTAGTAGCAGCAGCAATAGGACCAGTACCAATCCAAAAAAAAAATCCATTCTTACATGTTTTATTTGAAAGAATGCATCATATTCTCCCCACAGTTCTCATAGTGGCCTGTTGGGGGAGCTCTTCTCATGTGAAACCTAGGCCGCAGTGAACCTCAAGACCTTTGTATTTATCCCTCCTGACAACAGAAACACGTATAGTTCTGACCAGGCCTGCTCTCCACTGCCCTCTGAATACAAAAGTGCATGTTTAGATACTTTCACACCAGTTCTAACATATTATTTACAATATGAAGTAACTGTACCTTATCTACTCTGTTAGTTTTGCTACTTACATTGTTTTTGTTTTTTTGGTGCATCAAAATACTATAATAATACTAATACCCTATCAAGAAATATGTTAAATCAAATTGTCACTTTTTTTCCAATACTAAAATTTGACTCTGTAACGTACCTGGTACTAGTATTTGAATTGTGCGATTAAAGGGCTGAATACACTATATTCAGATCTGTGTTATAATGTTGTTTCCTCATCAAAAACATACCCATAATTGTGTCAAATTGTCACTTTTTTTCCAATACTAAAATTTGACTCATTGAACGTTCCTGGTGCTAGTATTTGAATTGTGAGATTAAAGGGCCCATTTTTACACTATATTCAGATCTGTGTTATAATGTTGTTTCCTCATCAAAAACATACCCAGAGTTGTGCTTTTTTTTTCGTTTACACATGTTTAACTCACAAACTGCACATTTAGGCAGAGCATGATGAGCTTCAGAGGTGTAGACAGACTAATAATGAGTTACTCAAACCTGTGTGAACGGAACAAAACACAAAATGCAACTCTGGGTAACAGTTGTATTACTCGAACACAGAAATAGTTAAAGTTGCACTATGAAACTTTTCTGGTGGACGGCCCTTCGCCTGCTTTTCTCTTGAAAATGTTATTGCTTTGCCTGGAATGTTCCACAGTATGGCATTAAACTGATCTTGAACTGAATATATTGACGCGAGTATTTTTTATTGTTCTGTAAAACATGCCTTCTTACTATGAGCAGATTCGCCTCTCCACAGATCTGACCTGTAACTTGGTCTAGTGGCATCACCTGCTTAAGTCAGTGGCGGTAGTGAATGTTAAAGAGGGAGTATTATGCAAAATTTTTTTTTTTTTAGCTTTCTACCATGTTATGACGATCCCTCATCAAAAACATGTCTGAAGAGGTTTTATATGTCATCCATGCATGTTTCAGTAATCTAGTGATCTCTCCCGAGTCCTATTTGAACCCTTCTCATGGTTAGCGAGCGGTAAGATTCTGTCCAATGCTCAGCCCACAAGTCTACGCCACCCAGACGCCAACATGACAATTCTCCATAAATAAACAAATATACATATTTGTTTATTTGTATATTTATGGTATATGTGTTTATAATATTTGATACAAAACTGTACATTACAACTTCACAAACCTGACGCGATATGCAGCAGTTTCATTAGCGGGATGCACGTCAATTGTGTTGTGATAGCGCTCTGAAGGGGGAGTGACTCAACTTGGAAAGAGACTGAGAGCGTCAAAAATGAAAGTGAAACTTCTAAAACATGTTAATACGTTGTTTTCTGCGAATATTGCATTTTCAAAACAATAAAAGGTGACATGATGATCCAAATATGTTATGTGTTAGCAGTTAATACCTCATAGAAGTAAAATCCCCCCTTTTTAAACATAATGACGTTAACTATGCTTTAGTGAAACGAGTAGTCGAACGTGTCATATGCATTTTAACTCCCCGTGCACCACTGCTTGCATTTCCTGGCACGGTGTCGCTCCATAGCTTTCCATATTTCTCGCGACCCCATGCTCGCCGTAGCAGCTGTTGTCAGACATGTTGGACAGCCCTATTGGATTACCAGCAGATGTGGGCGCAGATAGGAGCCGAGGGGGCACTCGGGCTGACTCAGCTGTCCTCCGTGTACGCCGCACGTGCACGGGTATGCGCGCTCCTTATTATGTTATGGTAATGCAATTTTAGCTCTCAAGTCTAGAGGTCGCGGCCCAGCGGATTACACGCAATCAAGCGGTCAGCTTTGTGGATTCCGAGGCTGGGAATGACGGGCTTGTCTATTTGTGATTCGGCGTTTGACTTACGGAGTTGGTAGTGTAGCGATATGGTGAAACGGGTGGGTACTTTTGACGCTAGGGTTGTCAAGAGTATCGAAAATGATAAGTGCTAAATATCTATCTATATAAATACTAAAACTAGAATGGAAAGTAAGTAAGGTTCGATACTAAAACGTCACATTCGCAGGACTGAAATGAACAGCTGAATAGCTTTAGAATGATCTTGAGCTGTACCAGAACAAGTATAAGACCACACAGTATACGCCAGACTATACTAGCGGCCCATGGACCACTGTGGAAGCATTACACAGATATAAGACAACGTAGTAATATAAAAGAAAGTACTATTACTTGACGGTGAAAATCACATTCTGTTGACTAAAAGTGTTTTTTACAATCAGAATTGTTACTGAGTATTGAGTCTATTAGTAACAGATGTCACTATTACATAATAACAAATACGAAACAGTGTTAGTAAAATATGCTTTTCTAAATAATACAAATTGCGAACACATTTACTTGGGAAGCAGATTTGAAGCAGTCAAAACTAACCCAAGTGGTGATAATAACTTTTTTCTTTAGTCCAGGTACTGCCCGGTCCGGAGGTTCTATTTGAAATGTGGTTGCGGGTGGAGGTGTTTAGTCCCACTTTAAGAAATTACAAACCCAGTATAAAAAATACATCGTCATCATTATTAATAATATTCTCGTTTCATTGTCGGCACTTCAGAAAATATGTTTGTAGATTTGAGTAATTACCATATGATTAGTTGTTACATCTGCAGTGCATTAAGAAGCAGTGTTACAGAGGTGTAAATTGTGTCTAATGACTTAATGAGAGTGAACCTGATTTGTGGGCAGAGCAAATGTAGGGTCAATTGATCCAGGTCAGAGTACCTTACAACTGCTAACTGCTAATGACTGCTCCAATTGTTTACACTATAAACTTCACCGGCTCTCTCCCTGCCAGCCAATACCTATACAGACATGAATGAATGCATTTAAAGAGATTTTTTTTTATTATTACTGCAAGCTCAGTACTCATAAATTGTCTTAAGTATTAATGAGTGTCAACTGACTGATATATGAAGCGTTTTGAGGACATATTTCAAAAGATATGCCTTGTCTTCAATTGTTAGTCGCTATGGCAACAGTAATTTTCATCATTCTGAAACCCATGGATAGACTCAAATAGCAACTCAAATTGAATTTTAACTTAAATTTAAACACCTAAACTCCGCCCACAACCACACTGCAAATAGAGGTGCTAAACTGGGCAGTGCCTGGAGGGCTCAAGAAAAAGAGTGTGGGCGGAGGAGGGGCGGGGTCTGAACATATAAGCAACAGTGTGATTGGTCTAACAGATATCTACGCCCCAAACTCCGCCCCCGCATCCAGGTGTTTGTAATCAGAAAATCAGGGCAGTCTTTAGTGATGTCACCGACTACTGGAAATCGCAGAGGCCACTGAAGGCAGCACAAACTAGATTTAGGTTTTCAAACAGAAAGCTGCAATTTGTACTAAAATAGCCAAAAATGACTAGTAGAGAGTAGATAATGCTATTAAAACTCCATATACACAGCTGAGTAGTGAAATTACAATCCGTAAGTTTATTTTATTATTTTTCTTACCAGTAGATGGCAGATGTGAAACCCCACTGCCCTCAACTGGCCCCTCCCCCCTCACCTGGCCCATCGCCTGGCCCCTCCCACCTCCCCTCACCACTTGATTGGGCGGCCTAGCGAGTGCGTGAGAAGTGACCACGTTCAGGCAATGTCCCCGTGGCTGACTGCTCGTTGCCATGGATATGTCTTTTTCTTGTCTGGAATGTTTCATTGTATGGCATTAAACCCCATCGAGTCAGGCAAGAGGACTATTAATTTTACAGAAACAGTTAACATTGTTTTATTAAAGATTTTACTAAAATGTTGCCTAGTTTTATGTATTTTTTTTTTCTTCTCAATTTTTGTGAAGTTTATCATTTTACTTCCATAACTGTTACCTAGCAACCCTAATATTAACAAGGTCTAAAGGTCTAAATTGCACAATAGTTAAGATTGGACTAATAAAACTAAATGGCAACCTCTTAATTTTGTTAAATGAATGCTTAAATGGGCAAAAATGCCTTCCTTGTGTGTAAACTGTTCCTGCATTTTGGATAGAATTTTCAGTGTTGATGACATAGAACTCACTGCTACTTCCTGTATTTTTGGACTTTTCTTCTCAACTTTTTTTCCTACAAACTGCTCTTAACTATACTTCCTGTATTTTTGGACTTTTCTTCTCAACTTTTTTTCCTACAAACTGCCTCTTAACTAATGTAAAACTATGATAAATATTTACTGCAGGTACTATCCCACCAAACCAAATCATTGAAAAAAACAGCTTTTAGTCATGTTATAATATTGCTACCTCATCAAAAACATACCTGGAGTTGTGTTTTGTTTCATTCACACATGTTTGAGGTATCCTATATTACATCTGCAAAGCTCAAAATGCTCTGTTCCATCTTGTGATGTCATGCAGTGGTAGTTTTCAAGTTAACAGCTCCTTTTACCTTTGGTTCAGTAGAGATTGGCAATTCCAGGACTGAAATCATCCAAATGATTCTAGTGAAGGTGTATGGACTGGAGCACTTCCTGTATTACCACATGACATCACAAGGTGGAACAGTGTGTTTTCCATTTGAGAGAAGAACTCTGCCTAACTATGCAGGGTTGTGTCTTAAACATGAAACAAAACAAAACTGCAGGTGTGTTTTTGATGAGGAAACAACATTATAACATAGATCAGAAAATAGCACAGTATGGGCCCTTTTAAACGCCAATACAACACCACAATCGTGAACACATTCGACACGAACTTGGAGGCCAAGCAATTACGGAGAACTCAGAACCGAACATAATCGACAAATGAAACCGTGTGCATCAAAGTTATGTAAAAGTCACGCTCCCTTTGTCGGGTGCATAGTGATTATCGCACAGACCAAGCCTCTAATTGACCCTCTCCTCGTTACTGTGCGGTTAAGTGAATTTCACTTCTGCGTTAATTGTTTCACACAGATGAGATGGGCACACGGGTGCACTGGCTATGTGTGTGTGTGTGTGTGTGTGTGTGTAGATTCATATGCGCGTGTGTGAAACTGCATGTACTTGATTAGAGGGCCTAGCGGGTACGTGAGAAGTGACCACGTCCAGCCAATGTCCCGCAGATGACCTCCCCTTTAATTAAGAGCTGACTCCTCTGCCGTGCCTGAGGAATTTGTCATACTCCGTCTTCAAATAGAAATTCATATGTGAGGTTTTATTATCATGCAGCGGGCTCTTCTGTCCCGGATCTTGTTTTAGACTTGACGACAGGGATGGTGATATGAGAAAAAAGATTAATTACTTCCATATTCACATTTTAATTTAAAGGGCCTATATTCATTTTCTGATCTATGTTATAATGTTGTTTCCTCTACAAAACATAACCGGAGCTGTGCTTCATTCACATGTGTTTATCAAACAAATCCTACATAGTTAAGCTGAGTTCTTCTCTCAAACGGAAAACACTCTGTTCCACCTTGTGATGTCATGTGGTAATACTATGTTTACTATGTTTTTAAACTGCTATGTTTTTAAACTCCATACACCTTCACTAGAATCATTTAGATCATTTCAGCCCTGGAATTGCCAATAAATACGTAAAAAAAAAGGTGAAACGTAGATGTTAACTTGTAAACTACCCCTTGATGACGTCACAGCGTGGGACAGAGCATTTTGAGTTTTGGAGACAAACTAATAATAAAGGGTTACTCAAACATGCGTGAACGAAACAAAACGCGACTCCAGGTATGTTTCTGAGGAGGTAACAACGTTCTAACATGGCTTAAAGCTCACAACTCAATTTTGCGTAATATAAGACCTTTAATAACGCCGCTGATTTTGTTATAAAAGTCCAAATGGGTGCGTGAGGAGCAAATCTATCTAGCAACAGAAGCTAATTAGGGGTAAAAGACAGCAAAAACCTCTAGTCCATTATTGCCTGTAACTCCTTGTATTTCACCGGAGGAACAGGGACAGTGCTGCTCCTCTGTCAGTGCATTTGCCACATTTAATAGACCGCACAGTTAGCCCAAAAATAGCCAACACAAGGTTACATAAGCTAGCTGTTAGCTCCGGGCGTTATTGTCACAAACTTGAGTCACTTAGCAAACTTTTCTCCCTCGAAATGCACTGGCGAAATAGGGCAACCTTGGCTGCTACCCTTTCTTTGTTTAATTCTTTCTTTCCTTCCATATTTCTTCCCTCCGTCCTTACTTGTTTCTTTCCGTAATTCCTTAGATTTTCCTTCCATCCTCCCTCTCTTCCGTTCTTCTCTCCTTCTACCTTTCTTCCTCTCCTTTCTTATTTCCTCCCTCCTTCCCTCACTATACATTCTTTCCTTCTTTGCTCACTTCCTTAAGCATTACCTCCTTTCTAGCCCTTCTTTCATCATTTCTTTTGTCCTCCCTTCATCTCTCCTCCCTTTCTTTCTTTCTTCCTTCCTGTCTCCCTTCTCTCTTTTCTTCCCTTCCTCCCTCCCTCCTTCTCTATCACCTTTCCCTCCCTCCCTTCTGTCCTTCCTTCGCCTAAGGAAGACACTCGATACCCATTCCAATACCAAACACTCTTTCTTTAGACAATAGAATGGGATTTTCAACATTAAATCTCTCACTTTCCCTCCCTTTTCCTCTCTTCCTTCCACCCCTCCCTCCGTTCCACCCAATCTCACCACTACCACCCCTCCGCCTCCCCTTAGTGCGAGCGTATCCTCCGGTGTGGTGGCCTGTCTGACAGATGGTTCTCGGGAGCTTCTGTAAAGAGATCTATGTCAGGTTAGACCGTCCCAGATCCCCCCTGCCTCTCTGCCTTATTGTGCTTCTGTCAGAGGGGGGACGTCTTTAACCCGCCATGTACGGAGACCCGAAAGTGACATCATCAGAAGTAATTAAGTACAAGAATAAACAGTAGAATTAGGGAGAAAATGAACACAAGTATGAGTAGTTCATTTTGAGCGCTTGCCGATACCGAGTTCTATTATTGCTGTTCAGTATTTGCCCAAGTTTGCGCAGGGGCGGAGTTTGAAGTGTGGATACCTGTTAGACCAATCACACTGTTCCTTATACCTCTAAACCCCGCCCCTCCTCCCTCTCACTCTTTTCTTTACTCCTCCAGGTACCGCCCAGTTTATCGGCCGTATTTTAAATGCGGTTGTGGGCGGAGTTTAGGTGTTTAGTCCTACGTTAAATCCGTACGTCGTTGCTACAAACACATGTACTTGCGTGATGGCTCGTTACTAAATTGCTGATAAAATTATTTTCTTTCTCGTCATACCCTGGTTAGTGCTTGGATGTGCGGCCACTGGGAATACCAGGTGCCACAGTGGGGTAACCGTGAGTGGAAACTGCCCTTAGGCAAGACACGCCACCCAGGCCTGTCACAGTAACACATTTTGAAGTGACAGAATTATCCCAATAATAATTTCATTATTCACTGGAATACTTATTTGAAGGGCTGTTTTAAATTTCTACTATAATCACCGTAGTTAGGTATAATTCCAGTATAATTTACATAAGTGCCTTCAATATCTACTGCTTTGTTTCCAGACTGCGCTCTCCACATTAACTGCTAGGGAGCCACTTTTAGCATCACAGTGAGCGTTAGCGTCTTAATTTTACCACGGCCACACTTTGACCAATACGGACGTGCTGTACCTCTTTTAAAAGCTCTGAATCTGCTCTATTCAGTTTGTCAGTTACAGTAAGTCACAATGTTTGCATGAGCAAAGAAACACCAGCACCACTTAGCCACGTTAGCATGCTACTATGTAAACACAAGCACTGCGCTGATATCCTTAATGAACAATAAAAACCTTTAAGAGTCCTAAATTATTTTATAGTTCATGTGACTGTCACATATGATTAAAGATGAGTTTAATGTGCAGAACAGTTAATGTGCCTCTTTATGATCACCTCCTCTCTGCTCCGCCGAGAGGCGAGCTGTGAGCGTCACATTAAGTTACAGTGGTATCGGCTCTTGGTATCGGCAGCATATTGGCGAGTACGACACCTGGTATCGATATCTGTGTGTCCCTAGTTGGATTGGATTTAAAAAATTGTGTAAAAGTGTAAAGTGTAAATAAATAAACAGTAGTAGTAATAGTTGTGGTATTTGAAGTAGTAGTAGTCACTCCCTCCCTCTCTTCTATCCTTTATCCCTCTCTTCCTTGTCTTCATTCCTTCTCTTTTCCCTTTGTTCCTTCCTCCCATCCTGTTTTCCTGCCTTTCTCCTTCCCTCTCTTCCATCCTTCTCTCTTTTCCCTTCCTCCCTCCCATTTTGTCTTACTCCCTTTCTCCCTCCCTCCCTCTCTTCCATCCTTCTCTTCATTCCTTCTCTCTTTTCCCTTCCTTCTTCCCTCCCATCTTGTCTTCCTTTCTCCCTCCCTCCCTCCCTCCCTCTCTTCCATCCCTCTTCCTTCCTTCTCTCTTTTCCCTTCCTTCCTCCCTTTCTTCCCCCTTTCTCTTTTCTTCCATCTGTCTCTCCCTTCCTTCCTCCCATCCTCTCTCCCTCTTTCTTCCTTCTCTTCGTTCCTTCACTCTTTTCCCTTCCTTCCCCCCTCCATCTTGTCTTCCTCCCTTTCTCCCTCCCTCCCTCTCTCCCATCCTTCATCCCTCCCTTCCTTCTTTGTTCCTTCTCTCCTTTCCCTTCCTTCCTCCCTTTCTTCCCTCTTTTCTTCTGTCTCTCCCTCTCTTCGTTCCTTCACTCTATTCCCTTCCTTCCTCCTTCCCATCTTGTCTTCCTCCCTCCCTCTCTCCCATCCTTCATCCCTCTCTTCCTTCATTCTCTTTGTTCCTTCTCTCCTTTCCCTTCCTTTCACCCTTTCTTCCCCCTTTCTCTCTTTTCTTCCATCTGTCTCTCCCTTCCTTCCTTCCTTCCTCCCATCCTGTCTTCCTTTCTCTCTCCCTCTTTCTTCCTTCTGTTTTCCCTTCCTTCCTCCCTTTCTCTCCCTCTTTCTTCCTTCTGTTTTCCCTTCCTTCCTCCCTTTCTCTCTCTCTCTTCCATCTTGTCTCTCCCTTCCTTCCTTCCTTCCTCCCATCCTGTCTTCCTCCCCTTCTCCCTCCCTCTCTTCCTTCCTTCTCATTGTTCCTTTCCCTTTCTTCCCCCTTTCTCTCTTTTCTTCCATCTCTCTCCCTTCCTTCCTTCCTCCCATCCTGTCTTCCTCTCTTTCTCCCTCCCTCTCTCCCTTCCGTCTCTTCGCTCCTTCTCTTTTCCCTTCCTTCCTCTCTTTCTTCCCCCTTTCTCTCTTTTCTTCCATCTGTGTCTCTCTCTCCCTCACTTCCTTCCTGCTCTCCCTCCCTCTCCTCTCCAGTGCCATTGGCTGACAGTCTCGTAGTCTATAGCTCCAGATTTCTCTCAGCTGTGACAGCGCCGTGTTCATGCTCAAATTGTGGAGTATTTTGGTTTGACAATCTGGCGCCCACTCGCTCTATTCCGGCCGAGTGTTTTGGTCGCTGGCCGGACGGACGCGGTAGAGAGCGGTAATGGGGGGTAAACGCTCGTGCGGGGTGCGGGGTGGAAGTTTGCCACGTGGAGTCTACGGTGTCGCCATAGTGATGGATGATGTAGGGCCGGAGCAGGCTGAATACGGGTTTGCTAAATGCGCGGCCGTGGGGTTAGCCAGATTTACATTGTGGACAGCAGCAATGGCAGAAGAAAGTCTGCTGGCATCTTAACGCTCATTTTTTTTCGCTACTAAAGAGTGTATATGGTGTTTTATCTCCTGTTCCAAGTCATTTTTTTGGCAACTTTAGTACAAACTAGGTAAATTTGCAGCTTTCTGGTCCAAAACTCCTACATCCAAGTTTGTGCAGGGGCGGAGTTTGAAGTTTGGATACCAATTACACCAATGACACTGCCCCGTCCTCCCCCCTCACTCTTTTCTTTACTCCTCCAGTTACCGCCCAGTTTATCGGCCGGATTTGAAATGCGGTTGTGGGCGGAGTTTAGGTGTTTGGTCCTACGTTAAATCCGTGACTCGTTACCGCAAACACATGTACTTGCGTGATAGCTCGTTACTAAATTGCTGATCAAATTATTTTCTTTCTCCGTGGTTCATACCCTGGTTAGTGCTTGGATGGAACCGGGCGCCACAGTGGGGTAACAGTGAGTGGAAACTGCCCTTAGGCAAGACACGCCACCCAGGCCTGTCACAGTAACACATTTTGAAGAGCGATATATTGAAGTAAATCCAGACGATAAACGAGGATATGGAAACCAAACCATGAAGCAGAATTATCCCCGCAAAAAAAAACTATTCTAAATGTGCAATATAAAAAACATACCACCACCTACCTTGCCTCGTATGAAGGTGGTGTCTGCGGGTGTTGGTGGTGTTTGAAGACGCAGGTGGCGTAGATTGGCAGCCTCGATTCTGTGTGGAGTAAATGAATAATGAACTATAACGCACTTTTATATAAATTCATTGCATTATTATTATTATTATTATTATAGTATAGAGGGAGCTCATATACAAATCCTTTCACTGCGACCTCTGACCCTAACCCTTGCTTGATTTTTGTTTTTTTTGCTGGTGAACATACTCGAATTAGAATATTACCTTTGTCTTATCAGGTATGTCCAGCGTCTTTGATTTTTACACGTTTTAGAAAACTTGCCCAAAACGTCTTTCGGATTTCAAATACACCACTAACTCCGCTCTTTCTCCTCTTCCGCCGTTTCCCCCTCACGCTGCGCCGTCCGGGGACATGAAAATCCTCGCCGCGGGACACGCATGTGGATCCTCCTCCTGAGTTTGTTGGATACGAGGGAGGAGGCAGTATCGACCCGATGGAGGCTCAAACACAAAGGACTACACACGGGCGTTTCTCAAAACAACTCGTCTGAAAGCTCCCCAATGAAGACCAAATATCACAAAGCATTACGCATTACACGGCTTTCACCGCACCGTAGGCTCCCCGGCGCGGCAGACGTATTCTTTCGCTGACAAAATATAAATCCATAATTCTTCCATAAAGAGAGAGGTTTGTGAAGGCCAGACTCTGCAGATGGATTGGGGAAAAAAGGATCAATGTAAAAGTTTGTCTGTGCTTTGTTTACATAAATAAAATAAAGTTATAAGTGGAAATGAGGTGCGATGTGCGCAAAAGTTGGATATATGCGTAGTTTTTCTAAAGGTTCACCATGTAACTTTTCTGGTGGAGGTTCTGCCGTCTGCTTGTGTCCATAGAGATGCTTTGCTTTGCCTGGAATGTTCCACAGTATGGTTTTAAATGAAAATATCACATTTATTCAGTTGCTCGTGTTTTAAATACCTTGAAAAACATGCATAATTGTGATATCTCTCTCATTTTTTTTTAAATTTTTTTTATTTAATGCAAGACAAACATATTGACCGGATAGAGACAGCAGCAACGTGCTAGTACTAATACGTTAAGTGAGAAAAGAAGATATAAAGAATGTAAATTGGGGAAAAAATAAATAAAAATAAAAAATAAAAATAAATAAATAAGAGAAAATGAAAAATAAATAAATAAATAAAATAAATAAATAAAGATAAAAATGAATTAGGTGTTGTGATTGGTGAAGCCCAGTTTTTTTTTTTTCTTTTTTACCCTCCCCCCTTTTCTCTCTCTTTTTTATACAAAGGGATATGAGTCCGGTCCCTGCGCCCTCTGTTACGCCTCGAGCCAGAACCGAGCCAGAACCAAACGTTGGTCATTGGTCACTTATCATTCACAAATAAAATCTAATTTCTCTCACCTCAGATTAACAGAGTTTAGAGCTTCGAAAGCGATGTTTTTTTCCCCCTCTCTTTTCTTTCAAATAAGCAGCCATATTTGTTTCGATACAGAAGGACCATGCGTGTCCCTGATTGGCTAATCCACCTGTCAGTCTGAATTTGGGGAGATTCACACCTTCATAAAGTATTGAAGAAATGTGTATTCTGGATCCCAGGCAATCATTGGGTGTCTCCATGGAGTGAAGTATGTTTACTGCCAAAGTGTGGAACATTCTAGGCAAAGCAACATCTCCGAAAATGTGCCCAAAAAAAAAAAAAAAAAAATCCCAAATTTTAGATGCTACTTTATGTGGACATAAAAGTTTCAGAGCGTGAGGGGGAAAACCCAATTTTTAGAATAATTTTTGATCTATTTATTAATCTTTTTTAGGAATATATCTTTTTTACTTGAGATATCAGCATGTATATTTGTCGATGAGGAATGTTAATAAACGCAAAACTTTAAGGCCCTGAACCCGAGTAGCTCTTGAGGTCGAAGTAAGTCCACTGCGTACGGGCTGCCTCTAATTATAAACCGTTTTATTGTCTGTGAATCACGAAGCGTGCCAGCTGCTGTTAGCATTACCGTGGTAAAACTCTGGTTACTGAAAGTTGTAAAAAGCGCTTATAAACTCATTGTGGTGAATAATTAGGATGTTCAGAAATGCATAAGTGAGGAATAACTGGACCACTGCAAACCGTCTAATGAACTAATTCTGTTTTTCATGTTTTTAAGATGGTAAAAATCAGATACAGAAGCCACTGAAATATAGCAACATCTTTTTTTCAAAAATCAGTAGCATTTCATTTAATTTAAGTAACATAGACTAGTACACGCCCATGGACCACTGTGGAACCTACTGGACGACTGAGGGATTACACAGATATAAGGTAATATAAAAGAAAGTACTATTATTTAATGTTGAAAATCGCATTTATGTTTTCTTTTTTTTATTACTTATACAGGCATTAAGTACCGAGCGTATTCCTTAGTATCGAAATCGAGTTTGAAATCCGTGACGACAGTAATCCGGGCGCTCCTTCGTTTCGCCATTATTAGCGCTTTATTCTTGCCGCGGAAAAATGGGTGCAACGTTGACCTCCAAAGGCTGCGTGTCCCCGGGGCCCGGAGCCAAAACTCATAAATGAAATTAGAATTCATCATTTGGCTCTCCAACAAGAGGCTGATTAAGTGTGAAGGCTGGAGTGGCAGAACACGGCTCTGAGCTACTCTCATTTAGGAGGACCGCGGGCACTTGTTCAACCCGGCGACCACAGGGAAGAGGTGGCAAAGTACAACTGCAAAATGAATGTGGGATTTGCAGTTACAGTGTGGTACTTGCAGGCGGTAAGGCGATGGGATCTGATGTTTAAAGGAACTGCGTGTGAGAGTTTGATTTTAAAGCGGGCCTATTCTGCAAAATCAACTTTTTTGAGGTTTTAACCGTGTTATAGTCGTTTCCCCTTCTCATTTCCCCTCTCGAAGTTGTATGTAGCGCCACGGTATTTGCCTACTGCTGCTGCCTACTTCATTCTTCCATTTTTTTTTGTCTTAACCGGTGATACGCGTAGGATTTGGCAGCGTTGCGTAGTCATTTTGCTACAGATGCAACACAATCTCATTTGCAGCTGTCCATCAGAGGTGACGTCAGCTCCCACTGGGCAAGTCAGCGGACCTGTTTCTTTAATGAAGTCGTTTTACATCAATATTGAGATTTAAAACGTGCAAATTATAACATAGTGATCCATGAGTGTCATAGATTATAACTATACAGCAGACACAAGCACAATGTGTTTTCTTTAAAATCCATAAACTAGAATATATAGCTGTTGCTGGTAACAACTGTAATGCTGATTTATTCTTGATTGCGACGCTGCACATGATGGACAAACTGTTTATGTTATAATTTGATGTTTTGGTTCTCAAGACAATTATCCAGTCAGGGAGCAGAATGAGCCATAATGCCAGTTTCAATGGTGAAATCCAATTTATTTAAACCCAAAAGGACTCTCTCTGATTTTAAGCCTCACTTCCTGAACCCCAGCCCCTGCAGCCAATCATGAATCAGTGCTAGTGCAGCCTCTGCAGCTCAGTGAGTGAATTCTGGAAGTTCTGAGCTTTCACGAGGCATGACCTGTCCATGTACTGACAATGAGAAAAACTTGTATGTTCAGTTGTGATTGTAGTTTTTGAATAATATGTATGACCTGGAGTCTGACTTTTTTGAATAATCGCACATATGTACAGAGAAGTGGGTGGAGATGGGGGGTAGGTGAAAACAGAATTTGTCACATGCAGGACAATACAGGAGTACTGAAGCATACATGAAGCTTGTACAATATGGTTAAAATCTCATTAAAGTTGATTTTTCATGCGTCTCCTTTAAAGGTGTAAGATTAACAATATAAACATCTGCCATTTAATATATATGTGTTATATTAAGTGTTTAATGCCATACTCTGGGACATTCTAGACAAAGCAATAATATAACTCCTTCATAAGGACAAGAAGGTGGCGAAAAGTTACACAGAGCACGTTTAATAATGCGCAGTGTGACAAAATTGGGTGTTTTAATCCATGTATTCCTACTTTAAGCAGGCTTGTCTCGCCACAGATCTGACCTGTAACTCGGCCTTGCGGTGTCACGTTCTCGTCTCCATGGCGACGGACAAGTTTAACGCCATACTGTGGAACATTCCTGCCAAAATATTTCTATCCCAAAGGAGACTCTCCACCAGCAAAGTTAGTTCAACTTTAAAATGTTCACCTTATCTGTTCAAAATTCAGATGCTTGAGAACAAAATATGACAATTATCAATAACCTCAGGCACTTGTTCAGCCAAATGACTACAGGGAGATGAGTTACAGCAGCATCATTTGTGAAATTTTGAGAATTCTCTTTTG
>KN485427.1:0-40093 GCA_000787095.1 Periophthalmodon schlosseri | reverse complement strand
GGGTGCTCAAATTGGTTACGCTATCTGTTGAAAAATTCAGATGTTTCACCGCAAAATGTGGTTATTAACTAAGATGTGAAGCAGCTGTTCAGCCAAATAACTAAAGGGACAAAAAGACAAATTGCAGCATCGTATTTTATGAAATTTTCAGAGTTATGTTTTTAAAGTGCGGAAGAAAATGGAATAATTTGTTTGGATTTGTTATAACCCTACCGACATTAGTTCAAAAGATTAGATTTTAGACTATTAAAATTGATTTAAGTAGTTTTGTCTGTTTGGGTAGACAGTTCAAATCCACGTCTATCTGGTTTAATCTCTAACACCAGTTTTTTTTATGCAACACTATGAAAGATTATGACCAAAGAAACAAGCGGGAGGGGGGACCTTCCTCCAGGCCAAATGAGAGTCAGGTTTGCAGAGATGCAAGCCCTGAGTAAGGACACTTGTTTTTCAGTGTAATACTTTTATTTTAGTCTATTTTTTTCTAAAACGTTACATAGAGGGCTTTAAAAATACTAGGTGGTCTGGTACTATTCTAAAACTATTATATAAAGGTCCAAATTTTCCAAGTACATTTTTTTTCAATCAACATTTCAACGTTTCAATACTAGTTTTAATAGTACCCGGGTATTGATATTTTTGACAACCCTAACATGATTAGCAGGTGATATGGGATAAAACTATACTACTGTACTACTCTACTACGGTATTTTTCAGGATTGGATTAAAAAATGATGAATAGATAACGGCCCCACTTAATGTGTTCATGAATACTTATGCAAATATGTTTTTCTGTTTAGCTTGGCCTTGCGAATGTATCATAATATCTCCAAGGCTACAGGGTCCGACAATTTCAGTGTATGAAAAATATACTAATAATCAGGCCTTACACTTAATGCGCTTTACAGGCTGTAGTCGTTATTCATTCGCTCCAAACTCGGTGGTGGTAAGACACTACTGTAGCCACGGCTGCCCTGGGGAAGACAGACGGAAGCGAGGCTGCCGATCTGCACCATATGCGCTCCACCATCACCACCAACACCCACGCACGCGCCGCATTCATACGAGGCAATGCGGGTGAAGTGTCTTGCCTAAGGACACAACGACATAACTTGGTCAGAACTTCGCCCGACTTTTGGGTTGGAGGACCACTGATCCAACCACTGAGCCACTGTTGCGCCATTATAACATTAAAATGGTTCTGTACCTAATTTTATCCCATGTATTTGAGTTTTGTTTTTTTGTTTTTTTTTTTATCTTTCCCCGTCCAAGCAGCTCTTGAGGTAAAAATATGTCCTCTGCTTGCCGTCAGCACCTGATTGGAAAACATTCTATCGTCCGATAATCAGGAAGTGTGCTGTAGCATGCTAGATGTTGTTAGCTTTACCGTGATGACAGAACTCGGCTCTGGTCTGTGGAAGAGTGAAAAGCACTTAGAAACTCATTGTGGTGAATAATTAGGACGCTCGGAATGCGTAATGTGAGTGAGGCTTGACTTTGGACCACTGCAAATGAACTAGTCGGCGCTAATGCAGCCTCTGTCTAGTTTAATCTGCCTTTGTGTCCTTGGGCAAGACGCTTCACCATGCTGGCCCACCTCAGAGCAGCTGTGGATAGACGTAGCTCTTTCAATTCGAATACGTTTGAAATGTTATGCCCAGTTTTGACCACACTGATATGAATGTCACTTCTAACACAAAATAATATTGTATTTAAAGGGACAGTATGTAACTTTCTGGAGGTGGCACGTCCCCCGCACAATTCCATGGAAACAGAAGGTTAAAACCATACCTTGGAACATTCACCATGGAGATAGATACGCTTTATGCCATGCTGCGGAAGATTATGGCCAAAGGAACAACATTTCCATGGAAACAAGCAGGGGGAGACCTTCCTCCAGGCCAAATGAGAGTCGCGTTTGTGGAGATGCAAGCCCTGAGCTTTCACATGAGGCGTGATCTGTCCGTACATAGCGAGAGTGAGAAAAACTTGCACGTGTCCTCTACAGACAGGTTAAGCCACTACCAGCCAGGGTTCAGTTGTGGTTGTAGTACCTCATTTAAAACAGTAAGAGCGCAGACCACATACAGTTGCTTTAAGTAGTTGTCTTCTCTCTTCTCCAGGTACATTTGACAGCACTTGACGCTCCAGTGATGTTAATCTTTGTGATGTGTACCTCAGGGTCAGAACGCCTCACAGCGAGAGCTCAGGCCTGTTTGATGTCTTAAAGGTAGAAGCGATCGAACAGCCAGGGGGAGAGCGGAGGTTTAACGCGCAGCTTTGATCCCGGAGACCAGGGTCCGGACTGGGGCACCCACGGAGGAGAGGTGCCCACTGTACTGTCTGTGTGTGTGTGTGTGTGTGTGTGTGTGTGAAAGAGGAGACAGAGCAAAGCAGGAGCAAGAAACGGTTAGCTGTAAGATTCTGTCCAATTCTGAGCCTACAAGTCCACGTCTTTGTTGCGTTTACCTTACCCTCTTCTCTAAAACTGACAACACACTGCTCCACCTTATGATGTCACGCCGTAATACAGGAAGTGCTCCACTATGTTTTAAACCCCATACACCTTCACTAGAATCATTTGGATACTTTCAGCCCTGGAATTGCCAGTCTCTACTGAACAAAATGTAAACGGTAGCTGTCAACAAACAAAAAAATAAATGAATAAAAAAAATCGCAGTCAATGACATAACAAGGTGGGACGGAGCATTTTGAGATTTGGAGATGCAGACAAACTCATAATAAAGGGTTACTCATGTGTGGACATGTGTGAATGAAACAAAACACTCTGGGTTATGTTTTTGAGGAGGTAACAACATTATAACATGGCTTAAAGCTCACAAGAGTCATTTTTGCGTAATATAGGACCTTTAAAGCCATGGACTGTTACTTTTTAGCCCTAAAATGTGCTTGTTTTTTTTTCCTTTTTGCACTGAATAACTGAAAAAAAACATGCGTCTGTGCTCGCCCGCCACCTCCAGAAAGTTACATACCGTGCCTTTAATAACTACCTTTAAAAACGATCAGCTATGAAAGACGTTTTGTCCATGAGAACGCTGCTAGTTGATTTCCAGCGAGCGCCAATGGAATTACACAACACTTGGCATCTGACGCAGCTTACCATACTTTTTTTTATCTCCTTGTGCTAGCTTGAGAAAACCTGGAGAGCCCCGGCACACAGTTTGTTTAAAAAAAGAAGTAAAAAAAAAAAAAAGCCGCTCTGTGGGAGTTGAAGATTCTCGTCTGGTTGCGCTGTAAATTGGCCGCTTCTCTGAATGCAGCAGAAGGCTGGAGTTGCGACTTTCGGCCCACGCGTTCTCTCAGTTACAACTGTTAAGATTATTTTTGTTCGCCAGTTGTGGTATTTTTGTTTGTTTGTTTATATTGGTCTGTGTGCCGCTTGGCGCAAGTTCTGTTTTTAGGAAAGATCATTGGTATTGGCGGGAGGAAGAAATAGTTATTTTTATGAAGTGAAATACAAGAAAATTCCCAGCAAATTGTGAATTATTAGCGGTTGTAATGTTTTTTACGGCTGCACGACGTTGGAAATGATTGTGATAAACGACATGGCTGGTAAGTACTGCTATAGTACTGCAATATTATAGGTACTCACATACTTTTTGACTCAATCATTTCAGTTCTATTGAAACAAATACGTTCATATGTTGTAAAAACAGCTCTTTGCCATTTGTGCGTTTTATCCTCCGAGAATCAGGAAGTGCACTGTTAGCATGCTGGTTGTTAGAATTAGCAGACGCTTATAAACTCATCATGGTGAATAATTAGGATGTCAGAAATGCATTAAGAAAGGGAACTTTGGACCACTGCAAATCATTTAAAGCAACAGTGTAACTTTCTGGACAAGGCACGTCACCTGCATGACTCCATGGAAAAAGAAAGCACACTTCGGAACATTCCCCAGATAGGCATGTTTTATGGCATACTGTGGATTTTTATAGCGAAAGGAACAACATCTCCATGGAAATAAGCAGGACCAGGCCAAATAAGAGTCAGGTTTGTGGAGACGCAAGCCCGCTCAGAGTAAGGACGCAAGTTTTAAGACAGAAAACAGTACCGGTAAAAAACACAAAATTTTGCCCAAAATATTACTTCTGCCCTTTAGATTCTCAGCCCTTGTCGCGGAGATTCTGAGTTGACATTACTGAAGAAGATCTATGGACCATAAAACTAAAAGATATTATGATTATGGTTAGTGGGCTTAGTCAGATGATGCCAAACGCTTCGAGTGGAAAATCAGTTTATCTTAATGGAGTCGACTTCATTGGAGTTCACTTGTCCTACATGATCCCTAACCACCCCCCCTCTGTGCGTTAGCATCAGTCTCCACGCCTTCCTCCCCTCACTGCGAACGTGTGGCGCTAGCATTCGTCTCATTAGCGCGCGCATGCTAGCCACATTACCATCGCCATTTTGCGGAGAGGGAATGGGGAATAAATGCAAATAAAATGAAACTGTTAAAGGAGAGGATAGAAATGAAAGATGCAGTCTCATAGTGGTAGATCTGACTTGTTTCTTTTAAAATAGTGGTGGCGTGTTCTCCTTATGTCTGTATTTGCGTCGCCGAGGTGATCCGAATTCACCCATCAACTTCAAACATGAGCCAATAAGTAACAAATAAGGTAGTTTAACTTAAAAACGTAAGTTGAATTTCTGCCTTAAAGTTTTAGGTTATTTTGACAGAATTATGCTTCTTAGAAATTATAAATGTAAGTTATAAATCAGTAAGATTGATTGTTCTAACAAGGCATCCTGAGTTACTACCACTTGTTATGTTTTACTTCAACAAAACTTGACAACTTTCCAGAGTAGAAGTAAACATTTGATTTGTTTATTAACCCAAATTCTACACCGTATTGAACAAAAGTCTCCCCTTATCATAATAACTTATACATATTTATGGCCTCATTGCTCCAAATTAGGTTAACCCATCATTTTAAGGCAGAAATTCAACTCAAACATACACTTTAAATCAGCTTACAGTTACGATATACTCTAAAGTGGTTCTGGACGACAACAAAACAAGTAATACAAATGCACAGTCACACACATAATCTTATTTCCCCCTTTATATTAATAAATGCAATATTAAAATACAACTGCACGACCTGTAAGGGGACGATATGTTGCATTCACAGTTATAAAGACAGGTCAGTTCTTTAGAATGTGAGGTGATTTCACATGTTGAATTAATCAAGGCAAAACTGATTATAGCTTGTAGAGCCAGTAATACATAAATAGGTTCTGTTTTCTTTCAAAATGATCAATAAATGCATTTCCAAAATAAACTAATGTCTTAACTTCTAGCTGATTTTTACCGTCCCCGTTTATATCTTTAACTGAGCGACTACATTGTATTGCGTTCCATAATGTCACAAAAAAACATGAAAACATCACTGATCCAAACAGAAAAATGCATTAAATTAGTTACATTTTGAAGCGTCTCAGGTTTCATTTTACAGTCTTTGCATTATACCTTTGTGAAGAAATTCTAATCAGTACCTTGGTGATACTGGAGCGGCTCAGGCTGCACATGCGCTTCAGTCTCAGTGGTGACAGCGGAGAGGTGCCGTGGGAGGGCATCCTGGTCCTCTTCATTTGACCATTGGCAGTTCACCTTCTCCGCTCCCCCAGATGATTCACGCGGAACTAGAGTAAACAAACACGCAGTTAGTACGGTCACTGTAAAGACGTGCGAGGCCTGAGTTTTTATTTACATTATTTTATACGGCGTCTCATCCACTGAAAAGACGCATCGCCATAACCCATGAGCAAATGCCAAAGACCTCCAATGAGTCACAACATAAAAACTACTGAAATGCATTTTAATACACCCCTTTTACCTTATTAGTTATTATTGATGCCAGAGTTTTATAAACAAACGTAACATATTTATCTGACTGATTAACATTTCCTTTCCTCTGATGTAATGCAGAGTCCAGGCAGCAGATGTCCTCTTTTCGTTTGTGCTCCGCATGAAAGAAAAAAAAAAAAAATCAATTTCAATAATCAAGCATCACCTTTCCTCTCTGAAGCTGTACAACAGCAGCAACACCTTCAGCATTCTGCCCAGGCAGTGCCACGTGGGACTGAAGCACAAGATTTACTGACTAAAAAAAGCAAATGAGTGTGTAGAGATCACTGCAGGATTCAAATGATACTGTATATTACTACTGAAACTGATTGTGACAAAGTGGGCCTTTGTCCCTTTAATCATTACATTCACACATTTGTTCATTTCCTATCATTTTTCAATATCCAACTAAACAACTAAGCATAACTATCCCGGGTTTGTTTTGTTTAGTCTTTTAGTTAGTCTACCTTTAATTTAAACACTACTCTTACACTTGTTACTTTAAAGAGATTTGGTTACATTTAGTCAATTTAGTTCAACACCTGTATCTAATCTTACCTGAATCTCCACATGGTCCAGACAAAGAGGGGGCGTGCCCTATGTCGGCCATTTTTAAAGGCTTGGGTGTGGTCGTGGGCTGGACCATGTGAAGGGGAGAACTGGTTTAAGTTTTCTTTTGTTCTAATGTGTTTATGCATTTTGTTTCAATGTTTAAGTGTTTATAGTTTATTTTTAAACACTTTGAAGTAAGGGACTTAGGCCCTGAGAAGAGATCTGGCTAAGGTTATACCCACAGCACCTGCAAAGATTATGGCATATGCCTGGGGGAGGTGCTTCCTGCTTAGGAGGGTATATAAGCAGTGCAAATCAGAACATCAGGGAGAACATCAGGGAGAACATCAGGGAGAACATCAGGGAGAACATCAGGGAGAACATCAGGGAGAACATCAGGGAGAACATCAGGGAGAACATCAGGGAGAACATCAGGGAGAACATCAGGGAGAACATCAGGGAGAACATCAGGGAGAACATCAGGGAGAACATCAGGGAGAACATCAGGGAGAACATCAGGGAGAACATCAGGGAGAACATCAGGGAGAACATCAGGGAGAACATCAGGGAGAACATCAGGGAGAACATCAGGGAGAACATCAGGGAGAACATCAGGGAGAACATCAGGGAGAACATCAGGGAGAACATCAGGGAGAACATCAGGGAGAACATCAGGGAGAACATCAGGGAGAACATCAGGGAGAACATCAGGGAGAACATCAGGGAGAACATCAGGGAGAACATCAGGGAGAACATCAGGGAGAACATCAGGGAGAACATCAGGGAGAACATCAGGGAGAACATCAGGGAGAACATCAGGGAGAACATCAGGGAGAACATCAGGGAGAACATCAGGGAGAACATCAGGGAGAACATCAGGGAGAACATCAGGGAGAACATCAGGGAGAACATCAGGGAGAACATCAGGGAGAACATCAGGGAGAACATCAGGGAGAACATCAGGGAGAACATCAGGGAGAACATCAGGGAAGCCGTGTACACGTGAGTTTGTTTCCTTAGTTTCTTAATTTCCATTGCTTTTTGCTTAAGTTGAGCACAGTTATTTTTTGTAAATATGTGTTATTTTTCCACGCAATACCACGGTGATTACAATAAATGTTGATGATTGGGAAATTTGTCTCAGTCTGCCTCCTACTTTGACCACGTCGGGCCAGCTTCCCCACACTGATTAAGTTTAGATTTCATCACCTGGTGTAACTCCACAGGACCATCATGTCAATTGAAATGTGGGGACACGCAGCGGAAGTGCACACAGTCTTTACTGTAGAAACACACAGAAACGGTAATCGGTGATTTTGATTTAGGAAATGAGTGAAGGGCTGGTACATCTCCACTGTTTGCCAAATAGAGAGGGGGAACAGATAAGTTTGTACTTTTGTTGAGTCTTACCTTCATAGTTGTGGTTGTTCTTTTTCAAAGATCCACATATTGGACTGATGGACATTTGTGCACTTTTCTCAAGCCCTGTTTGACCTAAAGCACAAAACGGATCATATTAAAATATATACTCACACAATTACAATCCAACAATATTGATAACATTCTTCTCTATTTTGACTAGTTTTATGTCCCGTACCTTTAAACACGGGCATACAGCATGTATTTCCCAATTTAAAATGATGCTCACATTGTTCAGTAACGTTAGCTAAGCGTTGGCGTTGTGTCCTTTTTAAGTTCACCTGGTCCTGCTTCTCCGTTTTTTAACATCAAAAAATCATAAAAACTATGGATTCATTTGGTCTCTATGTTTGTAGTTGTGTCTGGTTCGCTGCACTGCTGGGTTCTTGCTGGGCTCTTGCTGGGTCATAGGGGACTGGTCAGACACTCATGGCACCGACGAACGACTGTCTAAACGAACGAGAGGACACCAGCACAGCACAGACTTTTAAATATGTTATTATTCCACCCCTAAATACCCAGGGATGGTGGCACGTTATTCCTGTGTCTAGGTTGGTATGGTCAGGGTAATCCAGTTTCTCCCTTCAACCTCAAACATGAGCTGATCCTCCAGCTAGGTACTCTTGAGCAAGAATTTTGGCATACCTAGCTGGAGGATCTGAAGACAAACCCTTAGTCTTAACTGTGGTTGCCCATTTTCTTTTAAAGATTTGTACAATTGTTCCTTTAATAACAATTAATTATACCTTAAATGAATTCAAACTTTTTAAACAATGAGAGATTTACAGTGTGTACTTGAAGAAGCATTGAAATTTACATAGAAGTGATTTTGCCTTGTGAGTAACCGGCAAACAAGCTTTGGGCTTTGGGCTGGGCTAAAGTGACACAAATGAATAGAATGTTTTTTGCATTTTATGACAAATTTGCTAAAACGTGTTTGTGGGTGTTTTTCATGTCAACATGCTGCCTAAAAGAAAACAACTTGTAAAACAGACTGGAATAAAACATTTCTTACTTTTTTGTTTTTAAAGAGGCGGTATTACAGTTCCGTGGGGTGGTAACAGATTTACATCACCGTGTTACCTCTTATTGCTTTGAAAATACCGTATTCGCTGAAAACAACATATTAAAATGTTTAATTCGTTTCAGTTTTGTTTTAGTTTCGTTCCTCTTGGTCTCTGCGCTAAGTCCCCCCCCCTTCAGAGCACTATCGCAGCACAATCAGCGCTAATGAAACTACTGCACATCGCATCAGGTTTGTCAAGTTGTTGCGTAAAGTTTTGTATCCTGTATCTGTGTATTTATTTAAAATTGCCGTGAGATGAGCGTCGAACAGAGTCTTATAGCTAACTGTAAAGAGGTTTCGAATTGTCCAAGGGAGAGATTGCTAGATTACGCAAACACGCATGTATGTAGATGATGAGAACTGTTAACCACGAAATCAGAATCTAACCTAATCCTGTTAACTGAGTCTTTAATACCTCACTGGATCCACTTATTAACCTACACTGACCTATTACAAATTCTCCATAAACATAATGACATTACACTACACTGCATTCGCCGGCTCAGCTCTGCGGCAATTAACAGCTGCCACACTTCACAGGTACATAATCGCTCACTAATAAATCTGGTGTGTTTCCTCTTCAAAACCATGTCCCATTTAATTATATGCTAGCACGCAAACACAGCGAGAATGTGTTTAAACCGACATAACATCAAGAAGGGCAGAGCTAAATATCGCGACAACGTGGAAGGAAGTGGGAGGATGCACAAAGCTTATCTAGGCTAATCTAAGCTAAAGACGGGTATTATGCAAAATCGATTTTTTGAGCTTTATAACGTTATTCCCTCATCAAAAACATGCCAAGTTTTAGATGTCATCCAAGCACGTTCCAGTGATTTAGCGATTTCGATTACGCGATTAGTAATGCCCCCAAGTCTACGTCATCCGTGCTCCCACACGGCAATTCTCCATAAATATACAAAAGCACGATACAGAACTGTACACAACAACTTCACAAACCTGATGCGATGTGATGTGCAGTAGTTCCATTTGTGTTGCGATAGCGCTCGGAAGGGGGAGTGGCTTGGAGAGTGCGAGATGGTTCATGTGCTGGAGATGTACCTTGGTGCTAGGCCATGGAGAGACTTGTGCACAAGCAGAGGACAAGGGAGGAGAGACTCAATATTTTTTTTCAAAACAATAAAAGCTAACATGGTGATCTAAATATGTTATGTGTTAGCAGTTAATACTCCACAGAGGGCGCAGTGTGGCTGAAGTACCTTGCTCGTCGGCACAACATCACTATGAGCACCTCACGGCACTAAAATAGAACAGGTGCAGAGGAGTTACTGGAGCAGCCCCTCATTGTGTATTCACTGATGTTGTTGGAAGATCGTTAGCAGAATAAATGTGGACTGTGCGTATCACAACACCATATGTTCAGGAGTGGACCAAGGAAAAAAAAAAAAAAGAGGAGGAGGAGGAGGAGGAGGAGAGCCACTGCAGCAGGTTGAAATAAATACACTGCAGAAATGGAAAATCTAAACAAGCTAGAATGGACTGAAATCATGTGTTTTATAATTAGTTTCGAGTAGTTTAGAATTGTTAAAGTAGAACTAAACTTTTTTCCGCTACTAAACTGTGTATATGGTGTTTTAAAAGCATTTTCAGTATAATCATTATTAATAGCCACTGCAATTTCAAGTAGCTGGTGACATCACACGGGACTGTACTGATTACAGCCAGGCGTTTCTGATGACACCTGGCTGCGGGGGTGGAGTTAGAAGTGTGGATACGTGTTAGACCAATCGCGCCTCTCCTTATATATCCCCAGACCCCGCCCCTTTTCCTCTCTCACTCTTTCTTTAGTCCAGTTTACCACTTTTTTTTGCCATACAGATATATTGTAAAAGCAGCTCCCGCGTGTTGTCTGCCTTTGAATATACAACGCCGTATTGTCCCAGAATCAGGAAATGCGCTGTTAGCATGCTAGCTGTTTTTAGCTAACCCATGACGGCAAGCTATATTTCTGGTTTTCATTTCTTCCTTAATAACACACACATACACAAAGAGTAATGTATAGTACGCGGCTAGTAGCAACCGGGAGGGCATCTGGTAGGAACTGTGCGACCGGTCGAGTGGCTACGTTTACGTCGTTAAGATCATTAAGAGTTCTCATTTGTGTAAACATGCAAACGATCAGCGCTCCAGTCATCTGAGTTTCCTGGCCATGTGAATGTAGCCAGTGTGGGGAAGGTTTTAGCAAGTTTCATTTCTATTGTCCCATACAGTTTAACAGAAATGAATTTGAAACCCACAAATTTTCTCTCTTTTCATTTTCTCTCAAGTCTAACGATTTAAATAATTTTCGGAGCGATTCTAGCCAGTTTTCACTCCTTTTAACAATGCGACCTAAAACTCACAATTACCTTGAAGCCCCCGTAAGCAGTAACTCCATCCAAAAAAAAAAAAAAATTCAGGCACATTTCTATTCATGACAAAATGACAATCAGTAGCGTAGTGGTTCATTATTTTTTCTGCTTATTTGAGACAACATTACACTATTATCCCCAGTCCTTCCGCTTTAAATAAATTAGCATGTAGATTAATCCCATTTCAGGTTGGTCGTGGAGGTTAGCGCTGTAGTAGCTTTGCCTTGATTTTCGTTCGGCCTTTATTAAGCACAAGGACGTCACGGCGAAGCAGACACAACCCCTTTCTAACCCAGAACCGCGGGATTATACCAGCTCAGGCGCTTATTAGGTACACCTGAACTCTGGATGGAGAGACAAAGAAAGAGAGGGATGAAGAGAGAGGAAGCGATGGAGAGAGAGGGGGAGACTGGGAGAGACGTGGAGAAGGAGACGCGGTTGGAGACGCTGTAATAAAGCAGGGATTATTCTCAATACAGTTCATACTTTGCAGCTGATGTCAACAACGTTCCATTTCCGGGGGTGTGACGTTAACTAGAGGCACTGCTCTGCCTGAAGCTCTGTTACTCGAGTTAGACTTTAATCTGAGCTTTGTTTTAACACAATCCAACCATAAAGAGCTGATTTAGCTGGAACTACACCAGATGAAGAAGATAATAATGCGTTTGATTTATATAGCACCACAAGCCATATAATACAAGGCAAGGTGGGTGGAGGGTCTTGCCGAAGGACACAACGACAGAACTCGGTCCGAGCGGTAATCAGTCGAGGACCACTGCGCCAACCGCTGCCGCTGTCACGCCTTAGCACTTAAAGAAGACATATTGTGGTTGAGGCTGCTATATAGTTATAATCCATGACACCTATGGATTATCATGTTATAATTTAGACAGTTTAAATCGCAATATTCATCTAAAATGACTTAATAAAAGAAACAAATCTGCTGACTTCCGGGTTAGAAAACGGCGGTGCCCAATGGGAGCTGGCGTCACGGTAAACGTCGTCACAACAAAGCGCCACACAGTTGTCGACACTGTTGTGGATAGCTGCAGCTCACGTTAGCAAGTAGCAGATTTTAGTTTTCATTTATGCAAAAATGACTACACGATGCTGCTGATTTCGACACCACCGATTAAGAAAATAAAACTGGAAAAGTACAGAGCGGTGGGCGCGTACCGGCGGCGGTGAAAACGGGGGTTGATCGGCAAAATGGCATCTTGAAAATTAGCGTTTAAATTTTGCTCAAACATGCACGAATTACTCCAAATACGACTTTGGGTAAGTAAATAGTGAGGGGAAACAACTATAACGTGGTTAAAAGCTCTGAAAAGTCAATTTTCCAGAATATGTCCACTTTAAAAGCGATAAAAAATGCAAGATTAATCAAACATACATAAATAAAACGACATAGCAAAAACACAGCTTAGCCTCGTACAGACCTCTTAACTCAAATTGAAGGTAATGGAGGCCAAACCATGCAATTTCAGTGACGAGTGCCAATGCGAGATGTGCTTCTTTGGGAATGGGTGAACCTGGCATACTTTTTGCACCCTTGTTTGTCGCTAAAGGTGTGCTAAAATAGTTATTCTCAGCCTACATCAATCTATAATCACTTTCTCGAGGTGTCCTTTTTGCACATACGCTGAAATATCTGAAATATATATCAGGCTTTCTATCTATTGTATTTTCCTGAAAGCCCCACAGACTTCTTGACTTGTACGTTAGCGTTTTTATTTAGCCATAAGTGGAGATACTGATGTGCCTGAGAGCTAGCCGCTACAATGCTAGCGCCCACACGCTCACACGGACACGCACAAACAGCCCGCGGTCAGCCACGGAGAGCCGGGACTATTTTTGGCACCGTGTTAGCAATGACACATGGCCGTTACGCTTTTAGTATTTATTTTTTCCTGGGTTCTGCAAAGTTTGTGCTTTGAAGGAGAAGTTAAGGAACTTTTTTTCTTGAATAAGTAATCGGCGTGGGTTTTGCGGCACGGTGGGAAGTGGTGTAATTTGAGACACTTCACAAGAATAGAAAAAAGAAACTTAAATTTGAAAATGTAATTAATGAATCTGAAACTTCTTTGTAGAAGTCTTCTTTGTACTTACATAAATCTAAAAAAAAAAGCATTTTTGTCATGTAATGTTTTCAAAATAAAATAAGGCTTTTTATGTGTAATGACAAAGTTGGACATATTTGGAACATAAATCTGAAAAATGGATAGAGGCAGGTTTAAACGTCTTACTTTGTTTTGGTGGCATATTAGATACAAAAAGAAAAAAAAAACCAAAAAACTGAGGATTCGGCATTTAAAAAGTGTATGATATGTTGAGAGAGCAAACTACCAAAAAAAGGAAAAAAACATTCTTACATTTTGAAATTGAATTAATGAATCTGAACCTTCTTTGTAGTGTACTCACATAAAAAAGACAAACAAACAAAAAACATATTTTCATATCAAAATAAGACTTTTTATTTATAAAAGTTGACAAATTTGGACACATTGGGACGTGAATCTGAAAAATGGATAGAGCCAGGTCTGAATTTCTTACTATACAAAAAGAAAATTATTGAATTGGCATTAAAAAAATCATCTTTTTTTGGAGATAAAACTTAATATATTATCAAATGTTGAGAGAGCAAACTGACCTAAAAAACAAAAAAACAGATTAGACTAAATGATATTAAATTAAAACTTGATTTTTGCCTGGGTTTCAGGTTTAATTCCAGGACACTGTGCGATCCTCCTGTTTGCATGTTCTTCCTCTGCATGCGTGGGCACATTAACCAGTCAATTTGCAGCCGACGCTACAGAGGCTTTCTGAAGATTTCATATAGGTTGGCGGTTCTATTCTCAGCTAAACGTCAGTACGCGCCGCTGTTGTTCCCTTGGGCAAGACACTTCTCCCATATTGGCTACGTTGAGCGTGTGAGCAGCGGATAGGAGTAAAGCTAACAAAATTATTAGGATTTTGTAGACAGAAAAGTACTAGTAAACAGCATCTTCATGAGTGTAAAGGCTGATTAAACGGTTCAGTCACTCCCAAAACTCACTCCACGCTTTCTCCTTTATGGCGTTGTGCGTATAAATCCCTGTAATACTAACAAAATAAGTTATATATACAAAATCAAGTAGGCAAAATAAATTAGGTTTGAAGCGTATAAATATCTCAGGCTGACTTTTTCTGCTTTTTAGTTTCTAGCGCGTCTCCCTTCGATACCGTTGCGTTTCTGTGTGGATTTTCTGACCTGAAAAGAACAGAAACGTCTTCATGTATAATTCTTTTTCTATTAAAAACAGTTTGATTTTAACTTTTCGACTTTCTCACAAGCTCCGCGGGGGAAAGAGAAACTCTACAGAGAGGATTCCAGTATTCCTTTTGTCTTCAAGTGTTTGCAGTACTTCAAAAATATACAGATCTACATATACAAGTAAATAATAATACATGCGTGATTATGTGTTATTTAGATGAGAATGCAGGTCACCTAGATTAATACTTCTACAAGTCAACTGTGTCTTCTGAATAAGTAAACTAGCTCATATTCATTAATCAATCATTTCATCAGTAAAACAATTATCTGAATAAAACATAGTTGTGTGCTAAATATTCTAGTTATAATCAGTGACACCTACGGATCATTATGTTAGAATTTGCACATTTTAAATCGCAATATTCATCTAAAACAGTTGAATCCTATGTAAAAATTGAAGAACGAAGTTAGTAGTACATCACACATCTTTGAGTGTCCAAAAAAACGCTACGCAAGTCAATATTATTATTACGCCTCATGTACTGTATTTCATTTTGTCATTTGTGGTTATTTAACTGCAAGTTTTAACTACAATCTTTTTTTTATATAAATGTATTTATTATTTAATGTAAAAAAAAAAAAAATATCTGAATCTGAAAAATCTGTATATATATATATATTTTTTTATCAATTCACTAGTTTTAGAGCTCAGTAATAATAAGTGTGTAACTAACAGGCTTGCATGTCCACAAACCTGACTCTTATTTGGCCTGGAGGGGGCCTACTCCTGCTTGTTTCCATGGAAATGTTGTTCTTTCGGCAATAATCTTATAAGATTCTACGGCTGTATCCCCAATATATGGCAGCTAATGGCATCCCAATTTAAAGGTGCTCGATATAATTGGGTAGAGTGGTTATTGCTCTGACTGGAAACTTTAAAATCATCCTTTTCGTATCTCACAACGCATTGTGGTCTATATTATTATTATTATTATTATTATAGCGCAGGACACAACTTTACAAGGCGCATTGTTGGAAATTTTAAGTGGACTACTTTTTCACCAACTGGACATTCGGACATCGCTAAAACTGGCGTGAAGCCTAAATGGCGGCCTAAGTGGGGGATAGTGTGGACGTTCGGACACAGCTTCATCTTGTTTTGTTTGCACCTGATGGCTGACCAAGCAGGCGCGGCCAGCTTAGCATAGTGGTAGTAGCGTCTGGTAGTTTCATGCATCAGTGCCAGCCCTGTGTGAGCCCTCTGTGATTAGAGTGGCCTGGAGTACTTCATTTGTGTAATCAGGGTTTAATTGGCATTGAGGAAAACACATCCATCAGACCACAATGAGTCTCCAGGTTTCCTCAAAAGAGCCTTGCTGCAGACCTCCACCCAGAGGACCCTACTCCGCAGACAAGCGACGGGCCGCTGATAACGATTCTTCAACATATACCGTGGGGTTGTAGTACTTTTTTCCACATAAATAGTTGTTTTTGCGTGAACTCCTGTGCAGGTGTAGCCTTGTGAGTGCAGTTTGGGTCAGATACATAAAGATGTGTTATAGTTTTAAGAATTTTTGCTATGCCCGCTTTTTAGCACGATATATTGCTACAGAGATATACTGCGATAAACGATAAGATTGAAACTATTTAATGCCACTGACACAGTAACAATAATGCGAGAAAATCCTAGAAAAACATTTTTAAATAGACAGTATCATTAAAAGACATGAGCTGCAACAGATACACAGCAGAATGAAGCAATAATGAGCCGTAGAAGTTACTTTTTCAAGCCTCTGCAGCTCAGATCTTTTTGCGTTACAACAAAAACAACAAAAATCTTCCCGTTGTAGCAAAAAAATGTGGTCACGATCGTATTTATTGTGACAGGCCTGCCTCCGCTGACCTGTCCGTCACCATTTTTCATTGGTTTACTTTATGAATGACTTAATTACACTTTCTATCACTTGTTACCTAAGTTCATTGTGTGTTAAAGGCCAGTGAAGGCGATAAAGCTAATTTGAAACTGTTTAGCACAAAACTAGTTTGAAATGAACTAGCTTTGTGTTGTCTCTGCTCTACTCTGCTTGTGTAGGTTAATTAGCAGTTTAACATAGGCCAACATATACAAGGGCGTAAAAAGCAAAGGCATATTTGATGTCGTTTGTCCTTGTGTGTTGCTGTAGACCTTGTGTCTGGTCAAGATTATAGGCACAAATCCGTAATGGTTAAGGTTATGGAAATGGTTTGGACTTCTCTTAAATGTAAAACGATGTCAGCTTTTGTAATGTTACGTTTACTTTTGGGGACCAGTGGATGGAGGTAAGTCACGTGAGGGTCGTCTGGGTGGAGGTCTGCAGCCAGATCCCGTCGGTTTCCTCGCATACTATTTAATTACTCCGGTTGAGTCGAGCGAGCGCAGAGGTGCAGGCTGGCCAGCAGGGGGTACGGGGAGGCAGAGGCTCGGTCGCAGGTTACATGGATGTCAGAGGAGGCCAGAGATCCAAGCACAAAGTAGAGTGGTAATAGTGTCCACTTGACCGGCCGCACTGTGAAGGTCCTGTAAGTGGTATAGGTGAAGACCGCTTTCTTTTGGTGAATAAGTCGGAGGAAACTACTTGATATTTTGTTTTTATAAGAATCAAAGCCCATCGAGGTTCTCAAAGTACTTTTCGCTCATTTTCCACATAGACTTTTAGAAAAATTCCACTATGTGTGAACTAATGTTAATGACGTGGTTGCGTTCGGTCCAAAAACAACACATTCATAACTTGAAATTTTCTGAAATTAAAAAAAACAAAAACAAAATGGTTTAGTGTTTTTTGAAGTTCTATACAAGTGGTTGACAAAGTGCTACACAGTCGCCTGAATATCTGCATTAAAGGAACTGTATGTAGCCTGTGCTCTTACAGTAAAAACACTAAAACAACAAATATACAATCACACCTGACCCTGGGTTGCCAGTGCCGTAACCTGCAGATAGAGGACACATACAAGTTTTTCTCATTCTCAGTATATGGGCAGACCGTGCCTCATGTGAAAGCTCAGAACCTCCAGAGGCTGCACTAGCACTGAATAATGATGGCTGCAGGTGCTGGGGTTTAGGTAGTGAAGATTCAGATCAGAATCAAGCCCCATTAAGTTTAAACCAATGGATTTCAGCATTGGAACTGGCAACCCAAATGAGACTGGTGTGAGGCTGACTCTGCTTTCTGATTGGAAAACTGCCTTGAGAACCGAAACACCAAATTATAACATAAACAACTTGACCATCATGTCCAATTTTTTGTAACACTAAGAATAAATCCGCATTAGAATTGTTAATAATGCAAGATATATTTGATTTGAACATGTTTACCTTTTATCTGGGGACACAGATGGGTGAAATTTATGAAATTTTAAATCAAAATCTTACATACGGTTCCAAGATAAGACTAATAAATAAGCAGTTAGCTCTATAAAAAGAAAAAAATATTATCTCTCTCGTTCTATAGCCATGAGTTGCTCTAGCTCTACTGAAAGTCAAACGAAACGTGGAGGACAAATTTCCTTAAGGGGACAATCAAATCCACCTTAACCTTAACGCACCCAAATAATGATGTAATAACTGGCCCGCGCTTCCAACCGCCCTATAGTCTGCCCCAATCAATAGGCAGAAAAATAGCACTCTTAATTTATAATGTTACTTTCATATTAGCCAAAACACTCCGATGATTAGTTGAGCTTCAGCTACTTGTAATTTAGCGAGCGCTCTTTGGCCCGCAGTTGGAAAAGCAAAGTGCATTTTTTAATTAGAGCCCTTAGATCGTTTAGCGAGGAGGGCGGAGAGGGAGTGGGCTTTAATCTCACACTTGGTTTCACCCGTAGCGTCTTGCTTTTATACTTCCCTTTTTAAGACATAAATCTACCGCTCGTACTCTCAAAAGCAAGCATTCAGTGGAGGTTAGGGACATTTGGTTTGTCTGATGAAAAGATGAGAAGGTGGAGGAGCTGACCTGTCATTGACAAATCAAAACACGCAAGAGACGCTCAACTTTAAAGTGGCCGGGCGTTACTTTTTTCCACATTTATTTAAGCGAGCTCGTTCTTGCCCCGGTACAGGCGTATTGTATAAGCAGCTCTTGAGGTCAAAAGAAGTCCGCCGTGTGCTGTTTGTATCTAATTATAAAGCGGTTTAAGAATCAGGAAGTGTGCTGTTAGCATGCTAGCTGTTGTTAGCTTTACCGTGATGGCAAAACTCTGGCCTCTTAAAAGCGCTTGTAAATCATCGGGACGCTCGGAATGCATGAGGCAAGTGAGGAATAGCGTTGTAGCTGTAGCTGCAATAGTAGCTTACCACCACTGTGTGAATTGCTTTAGGTGTCTTGACCATCATCATCATCATCATCATAGCTAACATACATATAACCAATCCGTTTGCAAGTATAGATAAGCGGCAACTCATTTACTTTGAGCATCTGAGTTTTGGACATGTCAGGGAACGTGTGCTCACAGATTATTAGCTCTCACACAAGCTCCTGCAGTTGTTACTTTGATTTTTAATGTGGTGGACCCAAAATACATAACACACAAGCTAGTCCGCGGTTCAGAGATCATTTCTGGCGTTGATAGTCTAAAATAAGAACTCATCCAAATACAACACGATGTCCAAACTATGTAATATTTGGCTGGCTGTTTCTTCCGCTTAACCTTACGCAGCAAAACGGATTCTCATATTTGTGAGTTCACAAGCTCATGAGAATCTTGGCAGGCTCCCGCTGGTGCGATAGTGCCCGGCCGCCGGTGGGCTAGAGACCGGACCAATCACAGAGCAGCATTTAAGGTTTGGGGGGGAGGCCAAAGGCGAAGCTCCCAAGCGAACCAAAACAAACATGGCGACGGTGACGGGCCGCTTCAGCCTGTTGTAGTGAAAATACCGGCTCTTTTGTTTATGAAAAACGTGCAGAAGGTAAACGCTTTCTGCATTTGTGGACAGGGAAGATGTGCTGTTCTCTCAACTGGATTTAACCAATGGTAGATTTTTAAATTTTCCTGCAGTATTTGTTTGAAGGTGAAAAGCGATACACATATCAATCCGGCATGACCCTGGTTATTTTCCCTTCTCATATACCCTCTTTCAAAAAAGTTACATAGTGCACCTTTAAAAAAATGTGTAAACTGCGTAGTGTGGGTGTGGCTGTCTCTAGTATGACTTGTTGTATCATATGACAATGGGATAAACATAATTGAGAGGCCTTAAGGCAGTGAGGATATAATGGCTGATACCACTCTCACTCTTATTATGTGCGCTTATTGTTCAGCATATGCGTCAATCCGACATATTCATTTTCTTTCCCTTTAGTTCAGAAAAATCATTGTTAAAACGATCGAGCAACAGCGCGTTCTTACTTACAAATTGTTTTAAACTTCCCTTGTTCAGTAATGAGTTGCCGGAGACAATAAAATCACCTTGAATTTCAACAAAGAATGAGTTTCCAAGTGGGAACAAGAGTCACGAGTTGAGCACGACGGCACTACCCACTGTCTTCCGTCTTCTTGTCTCCATGGCGATATTATTGCGTTGCCCGGAATGTTCCACGGTATGACATTAAACGCATCTATATTCCTAGACACAAGTGGGTGACGCTACGAGGTCAACTTACAGGTCAGATCTGTGGAGAAAGTAAAAATGGTTCCAGGCAAAGCAATAGCATCTCCATGGAGACAAGCAGGTGGCGGACCCTACAACAGAAAAGTTACACAGCGCACCTTTAAAGGCATCAATTTACTGACAAGATACTGTATAATGTTCCCGAGCTTTGAAATAATTTATTTGCGTATCTCTTGCCTTGCCTCTTGACTCACTTAACCTGCATGAAAGCACAATTTTAAACCAGTCGTAAAATAAGAGCCTCTTAGCCAAGTGCAGCTAATTAATCCAAACTATTTCATTACATTCAATAGACCAGAATGAGTGTCTGCTGATGGGCCCATAGAGTTTGTGTATGCTTCCAGTACAGTGCACTCTAAAGAGGGGGCATTACACTTCTACGGGGTATTAACTGCTAACACATAACATATTTATACCGCCGTGCTACCTTTTATGCCATATTCCCAGAAATTTATTTACATGTTGATTAAGTTTCAGTTTTGTTTCGGACGCTCTGAGCCACTCCCCCTTCGCGGCGCGATCGCATTACAATTGCCGTGCATTTCTCTAAAGAAGCTACTGCACATCGCATCAGGTTTGTGAAGTTGTAGCGTGTGAAAAATCGTGCTGGAGCAGTGGTGGATGAAGTACTCAATTTTGTTACTTAAGTAAAAGTGCAGATACCAGAGCCAAATAATACTCAAAGTATCATAAAAAAATCTACTTAAGTAAAAGTCTTTAAGTAGCTGTTTAAAAATGTACTAAAGAATAAAAAGTATAAGTATTTCACACAAGTGTAAATGTAGTAATATTGATTCAAAATTATACATATTTTAGTCCTCAGTAACAACACAAAACAATTTCTTCATTTTTCTTCTGAATTTTGTGTATTTATTTTTGTTTGCTCAAAGCTTGAACTCGAAAACTTTAGTCAGGATGTTACCACGAACATGGTAAAAATAACCCCTCAAATCATATGAAAAGTACTTTTTACTTTTCAGCTCAGTTCAAAATGCAGTGGAGTAGAAAGTACAGATACCTGCTCTCAAACGTAGTAAAGTAAAAAGTATCCACTGTAAAATGTACTTATGTAAAGTACATATACCTCAAAATTCTACTTACGTACAATACTTTTCTACTTTTACTTCATTATCTTCCACCACTGTGCTGGAGCATGTGACTTAAGCTCGTGGGTTCAGCTTTGGATCGTACTGCTAACCATAAGGAGGGTTCAAATAGGGCCCGGGAGAGATTGCTAGATTACTCAAACATGCATGGATTATACATAAAACCCTTGGGTGTTTTCGTTGCTCTAAAATACCTTGAAAAACAAACATTTTTACTGTGTAGCCTATTTTCCAGTGAATAAATACATGTAGACTACAGGACTGTAGACTGATATGAACTTTGTTTCAATATTTTTAAAGCCACAGTATGTTTGACTTTTAGGTTTTTTGTGAGCGGGTTTGCATCTCCACAAACCTGACTCTTATTTGGGCCTCTTCCTGCTCGTTTCCATGGAAATGCTGTTCCTTTTTGCTAATAAAACGTATCTGTTTGTATGGAGAATGTTCCGAAGTGTGGTTTTAACTTCTTCTGTCTTCTTGAGAAAGTTACATACTGTACATTCATTTCAAAACCCCATCTGTTTCAGCTACGTAACGTTGCTAATTTGCTATGCTAAGAAACCAATGCAGCAAATGAGCACTATAACCTTTTCTATAGGCTAAACAAAAGCGCAACCTCCATTTTAATTCAAATGAGCATGTCGGGGGCTCGTCCAGGACCCCAGCTGTGTTATTATAGCAGTCTAATACATCCATGATACAAGCTAATCATGTTTATGCTAGCAAGTAATTAGCCGCACTGATTTCATGCATTTTTTAAGCGGCGGTTGAAGAGCTTAGCAGTCAATAGTCCGCTAATTTGCCATGCGCATCGATTTGTGTTTATGTATCATGTTTGAAAAGAGCCAAATTAATCAAAGAAAATGCAGCTAGCACCACCGAAACAATCAGCGTTTTTATATTAATTAAAAAACCCAATAGCATGTCATGATTTGAATATTTCCTGCTAGCTTAGCTTTGTGATGTAAATGGAAGAAATGTTTGTTTTCATTTTCGCAGACGATGTTAAAGGTGCACTGTGTAACTTTTCTGGTAGGGGGTCCGTCACCTGCTTGTCTCTATTAGGGATACGCTGATCCTCACTCAGTACTTTTACTGTAAGTATCTGTCTATACCCGATAGTAGCCGATACCAGTGTAAGGACAGGAAATGGTACTTATTTTGTTTAAACACATTTAACTTAGTACAAAAGAGATCCAATTGTGTTATGTAACTGCCATTTATCCTTCACATAACTACTGAACAGCTTTGTATGAATAAAAGTTCAAATATTATGAGACGTTCTAGGCCAAAATCAGCCTGTAAATAGTCTTATTACATCCACTTAATGGCCTAACCAGAATATCGGCTCAACTGATGGAACCGATACCCAATCCAGCAATATTTTCAGTATCGGTATAGTATGGGTATCGGTGCATCCCTAATCTCTAAGTTATTAATGATATTGCTTTGTCTGGAATGTTCTACTGTATGGCATTAATATGATCTACTTTGCATGTATTTATATATAACATGCAGTACTTGGGGGGTCGCCTCTCCACAGATCTGACATATAACTTTGTGGTGTTACCTGCTTGCCTCCATGGGGATAGATAAATTTAATGCCATACCGTGGAACATTCCAGGCGAAATAATAACATTTCCTCGGAGGGTTAGTAGCAGCAGCTAGTAAGTAATTCCTTGAGGTTGTGTCCTTCTAAACATTTTCTGTCTAAGCTATTAAAACCAACCAGGATATTCCATATACTTTCACCAAACTCATTTTAAAGAGCTATTCACGCGCAAGCTATTAGCAGGATGTTCTTTGTAGCGAAGGCCGTTTGAGTTCTGAAGTGATGCTAGTGTTTATATAGCCTATCATACAGCAAAGAAGGGTTAGGAAAAAAAACAAGGAAAACCCACTCAGTTACAACTGTCAGAAGCTATATGTTAGCATCATGTTAACAATAGCCATTTGGAAATCTTTCCTCATATTTAGATCACCGTGTTACCTTTTATTGTTCTGAAAATATTCGCCAAAAACAACATACTAACAAGTTTCCGTAAGGAGGGTTCGAATAGAGCCCGGGAGAGATCGCTAAATTACTCAAACATGCATTGATGACGTATAAAACTGCTGCTTCAGGCATGTTTTTGATGAGGAAACAATGTTATAACACGGTAGAAAGCTAGATTTTGCATAATATCCCCCTTTAAACATTCCAGTTTTTTGAAAAAGTTTATTTTACCTTCATTATATGTTTTGATTATAAGCCGCATTCAAAGTACGTCTGTCTGTTGGTTCATTTCATTTAACTGTCAACTTTAATTTTAATTGAAAATCCATTGAACCGATACACAGACATATGCAGTCTATGTTTTGAAAATTACCACCATAAAGTTAAGTTATAAACGCTCCGACTAACTGTAAGCGCGCCTTTGTTTTGAGCCAAATAGCTGGTTATATTCACTCCTGATAACATCCCAATGCGTTTAGTCCTGTTCTCCTCAGCATTTATGACAGAGGAAGTAGAATTGGCAGATTAGGTGCTTATTGCATTGAGCTGGTTGAACGCAGGTGCCTGAAAATCTCATTCACAAACATACAAACCTACCTACTACAGCGCATTTATCTGCACATCTCATGCAAGGGACCGTACAACCCACAAAGCCCAGCATGCACCAACATAAAACACGACATCTGACAAACACGTGTTCCGGACAGTACACGCTATAGGCTCAAAAACGCTATGCAGTGAAAAGTCAATACTAGATAAGCTATATGTTTGCTCTGTTGAAAATGATGGTGTGGTGATCTACGTAGAGATGCCCTGAGCGATTGGATTGACATTCATAGCAGTGGATTATACTCATGGAGCTTCATGAAGACATCTGCAATTGAATACATGCAAGGTAGACATGTTCAGTATATGATAGCTACAACAAGATATCTTGGGGCTCAGTGATATTTGTCGTATGCGTATTTTTCCTGCAGTAGTGGGAAGGTTTCTGGTATTTTTTATGTAATACGGTCAAATTTGTGCTGTAAAGGTATGAAAAAGTCACTTCCTGGATTAATTACTGGTTCATTCTGCTGTTTATTTGTAGTAACTCATGCTTTTTAATGATACTGTATTTTTTTTTAATTTTTACTTTTACTTTTTTATTATGTCTGTTGCATAAAGTGGCTTCCATATTATCGTTTATCATGATATTTCTCTGCAACAATATATCATGCTTCTAAATTTGTTACGGTGGCAGGCCTAAGCAGGTCGCGGAGCTGGAAGACTTGCTGTAACAAACAAAACGCGAACGCGCACGTGGAGTATTTAGCTTCAGTGACGCATGTCTGTCAAAAATCGCTCAGTTCGAATTTTCCCAGGATTGTTGCATCGCAGATAAAATCATTTTGGTGTTTTTAGATCACAGAAGTTTGTTGTTTGTTGTTTGTTTGCCAGGATTGTGTCGTCATACGTCATAGAATTCAGCCTAATGTTAAAGTGAAATGCCAAACTTGGCGTTCAAAGGTATTCTGAGTATCTGACACTATAGTGTGATAAATATATTACCAGTAGTGACCCAGCAGCTTACGATGTTCCATGGCTCTTTTGTTTACTTTTTTATGTTGTGTTTGCTACAATGGACATTTTGAACATCTGGTCAATAACGTCAAGTTTTTAACATATACCAATATTTAAAAGTTTAATTTGAAGTAGAATTTGTACCGTAGTGGCCAGCTATGTTTTTGTTGCCATTTGTCCAGAATATTGCTTGATTTTGGCACTAATCAACATTACTTCAATAAACTAGGCTAAACTCTGCTACACATGGTAATGTTTTCTAATGAGGCTCTGGTGTTACTTACGTGTGGTCGCCAACAGTCCTAGTTTTTCATAGCTTGTGATGTTTGTTTTGGGTTGGCATGGGCTGATAATAATTAATCTAATTCTAAGAGATCAAATCATGTCAAATTGTCAAAGATCATTTTCTTAATGAAGAGGTCTACAGCCAATGCTCTGTCAGTAAAAGCATGTGTTTGCAGCAGAGTTCAGACTTTGCAGGGATAATTGGACTATTTTTGGCACAGATTATAATTCTGTCTTGTTTATGAAATTGATATTGGAAGCCATTTTAAACCCATTTTAAACCCTTAAATAAGTAATAAATGAAATAGTCATCAATACAAGGGGGGAAATGGCATTCATTTGTTTTGCCATATTGCTTTATGTAGCCTATGGCAATCTGTAATCGTGTGCCAAACTAATTTAGGCTTTACAATATCTATTCCAGTTTTCCTGTCAGGAGTCACTGATGATTCACTGTCTACTATTATTATTATTATTTTTTTTTTTTGTTACTTTATTATTCATTTTTATTTGCAATGTTGTGTTGTTTGTGAATTATATTTATTCCTGAAATCCCCCTTTTCCTTTTATGTACATGTAGTAGTCTGATTTGGGAAAGAACAGAAAGGAGAAGTTAGTGAGTGAGTGGTATTTTGTGGTAGTTATTGGTAAAAAGGCAAGGCAAGTTTATTTGTATAGCACAATTCGTACACTAAGTAATTCAAAGTGCTTTACAGAATAAGAAAGACATTAAAATCACAATACAACAAATCAAAACATAAATAAGCATCATGAAATGAACATTAAAAGAGAAAAGTGCAGAATAAAAACCTTTCAGTCATATGCACAGCTAAACAGAACTGTTTTGAGCCTGGATTTAAACATTGTCAAAGTAGAGGCCTGTCTCACATCTTCATGAAGACTGTTCCAGGTTTTAGCTGCATAAAACTGAAACGCTGATTCCTCATGTTTAGTCCTGACTCTGGGCACCAGCAGGAGGCCGGTCCCTGAAGTCCTCAGAGTGTGAGATGGTTCATGTGGCACTAACATGTCGGAGATGTACTTTGGTGCTGGGCCATGGAGAGACTTGTAACAAGCAGAGCTGCTTTAAAGTCTATTCTCTGAGCCACAGGAAGCCAGTAAAAAGGCAAATTAAACTCATGATTCATAAATTTAATCTGTCTCTATATAAGTACTTAGGATCAATACTTTGATCCCAATATCAATTCTGTGTTTGTGTCATGCATATAAATGGGGTTGTTCTGCATGCGTCTGGCTCCGGGCGGACTGCATTATAATTAAATATGTTTTATGGGCGAGAGTTAAACGTGGAGAAAACCAATCTGATACGTGAGACGCCTAGCACTGGGTTAAGTAGTTAATCTCTGGTCTTCATTACAATATAATTAAACCACAGTAACACCTTATCTTGTCACTTTATACTGAATTAAGCAGAATAATTAACAGAGCGGTAATTCCATCACAGTTGGCGAGGAACTATTGTTTTTTTGTTTTTCTGTAAGATTCTGTGCAATACTCAGCTCACAAACCAACGTCACCCATGCTCCCACGCGACAGTTCTCTATAAAAATACAAAAGCATGACACAAAAAACTGTATGGTCTGGATAGTCAGTAATAGAAATCACCAGGTTAAACATTTGTGATTTTACATTTTGTATCTTGGCCCCCATCTGGGAGTATGACATCATCACTTTCTAAACTCTGAAAACCACCAATACTTATCTTTGTTATGAAGGGGACTGCAAATTGTGATCTATTGAATTGCTATGGCTAACGTTACCTTCTCTGGCTCATTGTGTTTTTGAATCTCCCCTGCATTATGGCGAGCACGATTCTTCACTGCGGCCTCCCCTCCAGCTGTGAGGGCTTACAGCGGCGCGCTAATTGGCCGTACGGACCGCACTCGGCGTACGTGTGAGTTTTTGAAATGGGCTCGACGCCTGCTCGCTAGCTCCCTCGTCCCCATTAGAGGAGTATTCAGCGAGAGAGATGGCTTTTGTAATGGGAGATAAGGGATTTAAACAGGTGTCCAAGCTCATTCACCGTAAAGCTGTACTGCGGAACTTATAGGATTTGGCTTGTGGTGGTCAACTGGTGTAAACGATGATAATGATGAGGAGAACAAGAGGAAAAAAGTGGTGTAGTTGCTTATTCTTCGCTATCTTACCATAAGCTAGTCAGTTCAAATTTTGCAAGAGGCTCATATACGGTCATTCTTCACCACGATGGTCCTGAGGTAATGTAGCTGGGGTAGGAAGTGCATCCAATGTAAAAATCATTTAATGCTGTAATAAATAGGTAATCCTGTTTGCAAGGTCATGTTGCCTCAGACATCTATTGAAATTCTGCTTCAGGTTTCCCCAGATACTTACTTACCAGATATAAATACAGAGGTTTCGTAGGTTCCGTAAATCATCCGCAGACTCGTTTTCTGCATTTCTAACATCGATTTGCGTTCGCTACAACTGCATGCTTCTATTAGCATGACGGTCATGTTGCTTAAATGGTTATTTTTTTTTGTTAGTTTGTTTTCAATGGTTCATCCCCACTGCTGGCAGTAGTTGGAGTGCTAACCCTTAAAGTTAAAAGCTTTTTTTTTTTCATTTTGGCTTGTGTTTGTTGCACTGAAAAGAAACCTTTGCATCTCCGCAAATCTGACTCTTATTTGGCCCGGAGGAGGGCTTCTTTCTGCTTGTTTTCATTGGAAATGTTGTTCCTTTGACTACAGTATTCCACAGTATGGCATAAAACACATTTATCTCCATGGAGAATGTTCAAAAGTATGTTTTTTCTTTCTATTTTCATGGAATCAAGAAGGTGACATGCCACTTCCAGAAAGTTACATACTGTATCTTTAATATAACAGCATTTAAATGGGGACTAAACACCTAAACTCCGCCCACAACCACATTTCAGATAAAACTGCTAAACTGGGCAGTACCTGGAGGACTAAAGATAAGAGTGAGGGGCGAGGAAGGGCGGAGTCTGTGGGTATAATGAACAGTGTAGCAGGTATCCACACATCAAACTCCGCCCTGAAGCAGAAACAGCTGGCTGTAATCAGGACAGTCCTGTGTGATGTCACCAGTGCTGAAAATCGCAGTGGCCTGGAGCCTCATTTCTATAAATGTTTGACCACGATGCTGCAAATGTACGTAGTTTGCACTAAAATTACAAATGATTAATTTAGATGTTGATTCTTGTATTCATTTGTCAGTTCATTTGTCTTAACAGAATCCTGTTATAAAACATAAATGGCAAACCTAATCACAATCCTTGCTAGGAAAAATTGCTTTCAGATATTTTCAGAGGTAGCCAAAATTTGTACTCAAGTAAGAGTAATGTTACTGCAAAATAGTATTATTGAAGTAGAAGTATAGAGTAGTGGTCCAAGAAAAAACCAAACTACTAAAGTATTTGGGAAAAGTACTACTCAAGTAAGAGTAACTTAAAAAGTAACTATCAGGGACATAACATCTGATTTATTCATTGTATTTATTTATTTATTTGGCAGGGACAATGCAATCAGACAAAAGTTACAAAACAATAAAAAAACAATGCTTGCAGCTGATGCAATGCATACAGAAAATAGCAAATGCAAATTTTCAACTCCTGTCCTTCAGATTTATCATTTGAAGACAAACAGAATAATGCACAGAATCTGTTATTTTCAAAGGATAGACACAAAAATGAGAAACTAAATCCCATCATAGCGGTGAAAGAAACAAATGTTCACATCATTTCATATTGTCGACATAAAGCTTTTGTCTATTGTAGACTTACTCACAGTGGGAAGAGTAACTGAGTACTGTTACTTCAATAAAAAAATATTACTCAATAAGGAGTAAAACTATGCTGCAAAAAAGAACAGTTTCTTTTAAAAGTTACTCAAGTAAATGTAACTGAGTAAATTTAACGGAGTACTACCCTCCTCAGGATATTTCCCCCTAATCGTTCAGCCCTACATCAGAACAATGTAGGTTTTCCACCTCAGTCCTAATACGACACATTCATTTCAGTTTATCTTTGACAAGGTATTTCTCAGCTCAGACTCACTGAAGTTAGTTCACAGCTGGCAGCATCAGTCAGCCATGTGTGAGCCTGGGTGATATTATGGGATTTCACAGCCCAAAAGCAGTTCAGGGGAGCAGATCTAGACAGCGACAGTCCTGCGGGTGAGTGAGGCCTAAACCGAGGCCCATCCAGGGGTATTTTGGGGGTCTTAAAGGGGGGAGATTTATCTCTGATGCACAGCTTGGCACTCCAGGCAGCCCCACCAGCGATGAACCACGAAGCACTAAAATGATCGTACTAGGCTTATTATAATAAATACAAGGGCTACTCCATTTTGGAAAAAAAACAAAAAACTGAATTGAGATTACAATTAGATTTGCGCTATATGTTTGAGAGAAGACTGACATATAAGTTCATAAACTAATAGACCACAAAGAATCCCATGCATTTCAGAACATGTTGGTAGGCAAGGCAAACAAAGTAATTCAAAGTGCTTTACAGAATAAAAAAAGACATTACAATCACACTACCATCAAATCAAACATAAAAAAATCATCATAAAATTAACATTAAAAGAGAAGAGCGCAGAATAAAACCCTTTCAGTCATATGCACAGCTAAACAGAACCGTTTTGAGTCTGGATTTAAACATTGTTAAAGTAGAGGCCTGTCTCACATCTTCAGGAAGATTGTTCCAGGTTTTAGCTGCATAAAACTGAAACGCTGATTCCCCATGTTTAGTCCTGACTCTGGGCACCAGCAGGAGACTGGTCCCTGAAGTCCTCAGAGTGTGAGATGGTTCATGTGGCACTAACCTGTTGGAGATGTACTTTGGTGCTGGGCCACGGAGAGACTTGTAACAAGCAGAACTGCTTTAAAGTTTATCAGTAGTCTAACCTACTGGAGACAAATGCATGGATAAGTCTCTCCAAATCTGGTTTTGACAATATACCCCTTTGCAATGTTTTTAGATGATAAAAAGCTGCAGATGTTATTGATTTGATGTAGCTGTTGAAGTTCAAGTCTGAGTCCATTATTTGGAGGTCTAAACTACAGGTAAAAAAGATTAGTTTGTTTTAAATGACAGTGAAATTTCAGAGGACATTCTCTGAAAGGCCAATTCAACTTGCGGTCCACAAAGTCCAAACCCAGTTCTCCAAATGATCTGATTCATTCCACGGTCCATCTCCCAAATTAAAGAAAAAAATCTCTTGTTTACTGGTTTACTCCTGGTTTAGACCTTGGTACCAGTTGGTACTAGTCTAATTATGGTTTAGTATTGGTTTGACTGTGGCAGAGCATTGTTGGCAAAGCCTTTGGTATTTCATTTTTAATGTAATAGTTTTCTATGACAATGACAATAAAATCTTGAATCTTTAACAAAAATAAATTTAGCTCTTTGTGTTGCATTATCATTACTGAAACAGATCTAGATATTTTGCAAAGACTGTATAAAGAAGTGGAGTGAGTGTGACGTCACCCACAGCGTTCGGCTTCAGTCAAATGAAGCTCATCGAGGCTAAAGCAGTTATGGGACGGATTTGGAGTTGAGTTCCATATTTGGAATTCCGATTCGAGTATACTCATCGAGGCTAAAGCAGTTATGGGGCGGATTTGGAGTTGAGTTCCATATTTGGAATTCCGACTTCGAGTATAATAGCAACCAAAGAACCAATCCAGAGCAAGGCTGATGAAGGTAACGCCTCTTCCCGCTTGCACTGCTGGCTTAGCACAGAGTGACCGCTTAGCAACGCTGTCAGTCAAACCTGTTGCTAATGCTAGCAGGAGTGACCTTGGGGAAAGAAGGCGCCTGATTCGTCTGTTATTAATGTTCATATTTTGATTCACAGACACAATAGCAAAATAAAAATACCATCATGTAGAGCGGGTTAATACGAACATTTTAAGACCAAAATGACGATGCTCACTACAGCAATTACAGAGGGAGGGGTGACAGTTTTTCAGTGTAAAGTGAATTGGAGTCGATGGCGCCGAAGATTCTAGCTCGGTTCGCAATTTGTGATGTGATAATTGTGCCAACTGATTGATTTGCAATATACGTGCAGCCCTGACAAATGCTGTATTGATTTATAGTTCAGAAATATGACATTTGAGCAATGTGGTTTGAAAAAAATAAATAAATAAATAGGGAGTGGGGAGGTGTCATGCTGTGCACTGGGTAACTTTTCTGGAGGAGGATCCAACTTTGCCTTCAAGATGTTACTGCTTAACCTGAAATACTCCACTGCAGGGCATTAAACATCTTATATTTAGTATTTAATCCGTGTTCCTCTAGAATGTTCAAAAATACTTGGCTCCACTGCGTAATGTCACGTTCAAATTGCTTTCTCTACACGGCTACGTTAGCAGCTCATTTTCGCTTCTCCCTTTGCATAAATTTAAGCAGGACTTATGGCGAATGCGTAAATTAATAATACATAAATTAGATACCAATTTAAAACTCACATTCGACCACCTAGCTAGCCTTAATGCTTGCCTTGCTTTTCACATTTCAGCACCATTTTGTGTCACCACTTTTTTTATGAAGTAGATAAAATCATTTTCAAAGTCAAATGAGATTTGGGTGGACAGTGATGGATGCCCTAATAGTCTTGGCTCCCATCCATCAGGGTGTCAGACAGCATAAAATACACTTCCTATGAACTCCACTCAAATGCAGTAGAGTGGAATGCGCCAAAAGTTGTAAAATGTTTAAATGATATAGAGAGTTTATGAGAAAAAGTCATCTCCGATATCGTAATATGGTAGGCTCTATATATTTTTCCGCATAAATCAGGGCAGAAAGTGGCTGACAGCTCTTATGAAACCCATTCTTAAAGACCCTGTACTCAATTTTTTCCCCATATATTTGAGCAAAAGTCAAAATGCCCCAGTACATTAGCATGCTAGTTGTTGTTAGCATTACCGCGATAGCGAGTTGTGATAAGCGCTTATAAACTTATCAGTGAATAAGTAGGATGTTTGGAATACACAAGGTAAGTGAGGAAGAACTTTAGACCAAAACTTAGGTGGGACCCAGGAAGTGCCACTACATGTTTTATTCTCCGCAAGATGAAAAAGTGAGGTGCTTATTCTGCTTTCTGATTGGATAATTGGCTTGAGAAGCAAAACAGAAATGCCCAGAAATGACTGTGACTGTGACATGTGAATGGTAAAGGGCTCATCCAGGGGCGGCACCAGGCGATTTTGATTGGAGGAGCTAATGGAGGTGCTAAGTTCTTCAATGGGGGTGCTCACTTAACATGTTAATTAAGTCTTAAATGGATGCGACCGCACCTCCGTCCTCTACCATGTTTGCATCCGGTTTTAAACAAGTTTCAATGTAGTTAGCCCCTGTAGTGCTTTATAAAAACTAATATGGATTTTTTTTTTTTTTTTTTTGTAGCCTCTTTTTGAACACTGTGGTTGCCATTTGAACAGTTTTAGTCGAGATTGGATGCGCTGAAAGTGGGGCATAAATCTTCAGGGGGAGCTATGGAGGAGCATTGGCCATTCCAGGGGAGGCTAGCGCCCCCTCGAGCCCCCACGGTGGCGCCGCCCCTGCCCACATCCCCGTGATTAGTTTTGAATACTCAAAATTAAGATTAAAAAATATTCCGTGGCCACATTTCAAAAGTAAATACACGTCAATGAAAATCTGCTTGTTACAGTGAAATGCTGCTATGACACGGTGGGGCCAATTTTGAGCAGAAAGTCCGTTGTTTCATTTTTATTCTTAAGCTGTTTTAGATCAACGTCGTATTTTACGTATAAACCACTAAATAAAGTAAAAATCTGCTTACATTCCAGTACCATCAAACAGCACGTAGATGTCTTTATAAACAGTTTTTTTTTTAAAGAGTGAGTTGGGCAGGGTCATACACAGTCCAATGTATTCGGCTCCAGTCTGAAGGTTAGTATTGACATCTCTGTCCCCTGGTGCTTCTTTCCCGCTCATTATAAATATGTGCTGTTTGAACTGACAACTCCACAATGGGCTCATTTAGGCTCTGCAGAACGTAAAGAACTGCACACATCTCCTCTCCTTGTGCAGTATTGATGAATACTGCCAACTATGAAAAGCCTAGAGTAAATTAACTAGTGAAGGTTAATTAAAGGTCCTATATTACGCAAAATTGACTATTGTGAGCTTTTAGAATGTTGTTACTGGATCAAAAACATACCTGGAGTTGTGCTTTGTTTCATTCGAGTAACCCTTTATTATTAGTCTGTCTACATCCCCAAACCTCAAAATGCTCTGTTCCACCGTGTGATGTCATCCCTAAGCGGTAGTTTTCAAGTTAACAGCTACGTTTTGTGCCGTAGAGATTGTCAATTCCCGGGCTGAAATTATCCAAATTATTCTAGTGAAGGTGTATGGAGTTTAAAAACACAGTGGAGCAGTGTTTGTGTGTTAAATATGTGTGAATGAAACAAAACACAACTCCAGGTATGTTTTTGATGAGGAAACAACTTTATAATCTTAGTGAAAATTACTTTCTGTCATCTAAATAGAGAGTGTTTTTTTTTTTTTATTATTATCACCATGGTATTGGAAAATTACTTTCTGTCATCTAAATAGAGAGTGTTTTGTTTTTTTTTTTATTATCACCATGGTATTGGAATCGGTATTGAGTATCAATCATAGACTGTATACAGAAGTGGACTAAGTGAGTGTGACGTCACCCATAGCGTTCGGCTCCAGGCAAATGAAGCTCATCGAGGCTAGAGCAGTTATAGGGGCCAATTTGGAGCCGAGTTCCATATTTTGGAATTCCGACCACGAGTATCATAGCAACCAAAGAGCCAATCCGGAGCGAGGCTGTTGAAGGTAACGCCCCTTCCTGCCCACACCGCTGGTTTAGCAGGGAGCAGGCGCTTAGCAACGCTGTCAATCACACCCGTTGTTAACGCTAACGGGAGTGTCCTCGGGGAAAGAAGGCACCTGATTCGTCTGTTATCAATGTTTATATCTTGATTCACGGACAAAAATAGCGGAATAAAAACACCAGGGTCATGTAGAGTGGGTTAATAGGAACATTTTAAAACCAAAATCACGAGGCTCACTGCAGGAGTTACAGAGGAACGGGTGACGATTTTTCAATGTAAAGTGATTTGGAGCCAGAGTTGATGGAGCTGGAAGCGCAGCCCATGATCACTTCCTGTTTGGAACTTCGTGGCTAATGCGTTATGGTATCAAGTCTATTCCTTAGTATCGAAATCATGCTTGAAATTTTAATATCGTGACAACTGACTGTAGACCTCTCCATTAAAATCACCCAAGCTGATCATTGCCGATCTTTATTCAAATTTGATTAATTGCTCAGCCTTAGGTACAAGATTTAACCGCTCGCTATAGAGACCACCTTAGGCCACTTTAAGACGTCACTCCTCTGATTGGAACAAGCCCTCCTCTCTATCTAAAGTGTGAGAGGGAGCCACTCCAGAAGGACACTATCAGATGGCGCAGATGAATGGGGCGTATCTCCTTTACACAGCTGACACTATCACACCCACTGCGTCTCTACTCATTACATGTTTACAAGGCCCCACAACGACAGACATTTTATCAGCGCCTTTCAAAAAGCACCAATAGGATCTACAGGTGAGGAGTCGCGGAGAAGCAGATGGAGCAGGCAAAAGTTGTGGCAATTCACACACGCAACAGTGCCGGATTCTCATGGTGCGTTCAAGTTGAGCTCAGAAGTCAGATTTTTCAAGATTATTTCAAGATCGTTATGCTTTTTCTTTGGTATTGTATTTTTTTTATAATATACTTATATCAATGTCTGGGTCGGCCTGTCACTATAAAAAGTTTTGACGCAGAATTAGGTGTTGGGATTGGTGAAGCCCAGTTGTTTTTTTTGTTTTTATTTATTTTTTAATTTATTTTTTATTTATTTATTTTTTTCCCCCATTTACATTCTCTATATAAGCATTACCATGATGACAAAACTCTGCTCTGGCCTCTGAAAGTGGAGGAAACATTTATTGAGGTGAACAATTAGGATGCTAGGACTGCCTCAGGAAAATAAGGAATAACTTTAGACCTCTGCAAACAGTTTATAATGAACTAGTTCTGTTTTTCACAACAGAAAAAATACAGCACCTGACAAGTCCAAATCTGACCATCAAATAGACAGTTTGAAATGCAGAGCACAGACGCTCAGGAATCTCAATGTTTATTCCAAACACTGAGTACAGTGGAAGAAGTACTCAGTTTGTTACTTAAGTAAAAGTACAGATACTGGAGCAAAAAAAATTGCAAAGTAAAAGTAGTAAATGAAAAAAAATCAGCATAAGTAAAATTATTAAAGTACCTCTTTAAAAATGTACTTGAAGGGTAAGAAGTAAGAATATTTCGCAGATATTTTGAGGTCTTATAAAGCTTCAAACGTGATTTTGATACAGATTTGTGCAGTTTTTTTTTTTCAGTAGAAAAAAATCTAATTGATAGTTTCTCTTCTAGCAGTTTTAATTTGTATATTTTTCTTCTTTCTGCTCAAATTATGAACGTATTAAAATTAAATCCTCAACCTTTTCAGCAGGTCTCAGACAGTAATGAAAAATACTTTTACTTTTCAGTCCTGTTCAAAAATGTAGTGCAGTAGAAAGTTACAGATACCTGCTCTCAAATGTAGTGAAGGAAAAGTAAAACGTATCCACTTATCGCTGTTACCCCTGCATTTTTGATGGAATTGTGTGTGTTGATGACAGATAGAGTTTACAGAGCCATGTTTTATGTCATTTCCATAGACTGTATATAAATGGGCATAGCTAACCTGCTAGCCGCCGCCCCTGTTACCGTTAGCCTCGATGAGCTTGATTTGACTGGAGCCGAACGCTATGGGCGACGTCACACTCCCTTAGTCCACTTCTTCATACAGCCTATGGTCATTTCCAACATTTTTTTTTTTTTTCTTTTTTTGCTGTCAATTGACTGATTTAAAACTATGGTAAATATCTAACCAAATGAACTAACAATGAAAAACATGAAAACCTGATGCACTTTAACCATGTGAGAAGTAGGCCTGTCACAATAATGGAACAATATCTTTTTGGGGTTATATTTTCTTTGCACCACTGGAAAAGTTTTGGTAACTTTTTGTCTATATGATAAGATTTAAGCCGTAAAAGTTTGAATAAATCACTTCTATGACTCATTACAGATGCAAACTAAGTCCTAAAGTGTTTGATTCTCCTATTCAGTCATTAAAACTCATGTTTTTGTTTTTTTTTAACAATATTGCACATTTAGAATTGTTTTTTGGGATAATTCTATTTTAGGGTTATTGTGTCAGTGGTATAAATTAGTTTCAAAATTTGTTATCTTGACAGGCCTAGTGATAAGTAAGTAAGCACCAAACTTTCCAAAGCCACGGGCCCCATGTTGGTGGTTTTGATGGAACTGGCTAATTAGCGTCGGCCTTTACTCTGCGAGCTTGAGTTTGGTGTTTGATGATTTTCGCACTCACAATCTCTATTTATCATGCGTTTTTTAAGCACGGATAGTAAAATATGTTTTCTTCTCTATCTGTTTGTAGTTGTATCGGGAGTGCGGCGACCCAGACAAGACAGTGAGAGCAGCCAACGGACGCTGTCGGGAGTAGAGACAGGTATGTTTAAAGTGTGTCCAAGGAGGCTGTTCTACGAGACGATGTAACAGTTAAAGGGCCTATATTGCGCTGTTTTTCATCTGTGTTCCTCATCAGAAACATACATGGACTTGCGTTTTGCTTCATTCAACACACAAATCCTGCATATTCAGCTTTATCTTTTCTCAAACTGAAAACACTCTGGTCTCCTTATCATGTCATTAAGTGGCAATACAGGAAATGTTCCACTGTGTTTTTAAACTCCATACACTTTCACTAGAATCAAACTTTAAAATTACAGCCAGTGTTTTGGCTTCATTGAAACTGCTTCATCCCAGCAGTTATTAGAGACGTTCTGTCACAATGTCAACTGAACATAAGGTTAAACAAAAATATTCAGAATTCCATCATGGCCAAAAGCTTAAAAGTGTCAGTTTTATGTAATATAGGACCCTCAATATGCTGACGGGTTAGACAACTCATTTGACAAAAAAATAGAGCACATAATTCGATTTGAAGAAATTGCCAAAAATCTTACCTAGTTTTGCCTTAAGTGTATCATTTCACTTCCTGGTTGGACACGAGCAGCATTACGTAGAGTGTTACACAACATACATAATCACACTCAAAACAAGGCCAAAGCTCACCTTACTTGGCAATATAACAATGGCTATATTTAGTTGTTCCCTCATCAAAACATACCTGAAGAGGCTTTATACGTCATCCATGCATGTTTAAGTAATCTAGCAATCTCTCCTGGGCCCTATTCGAAGCCTCTTTATGCTTTATGCTTTAGCAGCGCGAGCCTGTACAAGACTCAACCCATGTTCCCGCAATTTTCCATAAATATAGCAAAGCATGATACAAAACAATACACTACGACTTCACAAACCTGGTGCGATGTGCAGTAGTCAGTAGTCAGCAGGATGCACGCGGATTGTTTTGCGCTCTGAAGGGGGGGCGAGTTAGCGCAGGGAGCAAGGGGAGGCGGGACTCAGAGAATAAAAAACTAAAACTTATTTTTAATATGTTGTGATGGGTAACATGGTGATCTAAGTGTGTTATCTGCTAACAATAAATACGTGTAATACCCCCTCTTTAACTTGACGACAAAATTATTTCATTAATAATAATGATCAGATAATATAATAATCATATATTAATAATCAGAATATATCGATGTGGTCTATCAGAAGTGTGCTAAAATGTGTCTGTAAATTTCTTGTTTGAATTTCAGTTTCATTTTAGAATATTTTTAAACATTACACTGAAATTTAGCTTTATTTCCAGCCGTTCTTTCAATCCTGTCCTTTTGAATAGTTTTCTTTTCATAGATGCCGTTCAATCTGGTGTGGGGTTGACAGGTCATTTATGAGAACAGGAGAAGGCTACACACGCGTCTGTACTGTAACCCACGCACACGCCGATCTATCATCAGCTCAATGTAATGGATGGCCGGGGTCAGAGAGATCGCTGACCCATAACTGACCCCTCCTGACACCAATAAGAGACGTGGCCTGTCAATTGGTTTGTGCGGATAGACACACAGAACAGAGATATATAACGCAAGAGTGAGCAGAGCAACAGCTGCGGTGGTAAAGGTGTCGGCCATTTTGTGACAGTAGTTATTGAAAAAATTTTTTAAAAAAGGGCAGTTTGTAAATTGAAAAGTTTGAATTGAAATACACGAAGTTTGTAGTGTATATGATAGATATTTATATTTTTCTAATTACCGTATTTTCCGGACTATAAGTCGCATTTTTTTTCATAGTTTGACCGGGGGTGCGACTTATACTCAGATGCGATTTGATGTGAAATCTATGTTTTTTTCTTCATTATTATGCATTTTTTGGCTGGTGCGACTTATACTCCAGAAAATATGGTAGTACTTGCTTTGACGGGATGGTACTTCTGATAAATATTTATGATAGTTTTACAGCAGTCAAGTGGCAGTAGCAGAAATAACGTCGAAAAGAAAAGTACTAATGGTGCGTTCCAGGCAACTGGCAACTGCGACATTTTCCACCTCCAACTTGAAAAAATGCCCTGGAACGCCGCTGGTAATTACCACCGCAAACTGGGAGAGGATCAGACTCCCACTTCAGCTACGAGTTCAACTGTGACGTATTACAACAACATAATCAACAAAAAAACTGCATTTGAGGAGATAACCAGCACATAAACGATGCAAACACGTCAGACAGGTTAAATCCGACAAAATTTTGTGATTTAATAGTTTTCAGACATTTGTTTAACGTATATATTTCTTTAGCCTTTGTGTTAGCATTAGCCATTTTGTTTACATACGAGTGAATTCAACTGGAACGTTCTGAGGAAGTCGCAACGTTCAACTGGGAAATACCTAAGAATGGGCTGATATTGGTTTTTTGAGTCGATACCGATACCAGATATAAGGCCTGCTGTTGTGGCCGATACCGATATTTGCCGATACTGGTATTTAGCTTTCAAATTCCATAGCGAGGCCCACAAATGTATCTTAAGTTGAAGTAACAATCACAAATTAACTTTTCACTTTAAAAGAAATACCAACAAAATGTATTTATCTATACAATAAAATAACATAGTGCTATATGTTGTTACCTCATCAAAAACATACCCAGAGTTGTGTTTTGTTTGAGTCACACATGTTTGAGTAACACTTTGTTATTAGTCTGCCAACACCTCCAAAGCTCAGAATGCTCTGTTCCACCTTGTGATGTCATGTAGTGGTAGTTTTCAAGTTAACTGCCACAGCTTCAGTACAGACTGGCAATTCAAGAACTGAATTCCTCCAAATACTTCTAGTGAAGGCATATGGAGCACTTTCTGTATTACCACATGACATCACAAGGTGGAACAGAGTGTTTTCCGTTTGAGAGAAGAATTCAGCCTTAACATGCAGGGTTTGTGTTTTAAACATGTGTGAATGAAACTAAACTCCTGTATATTTTTCATGAGGAAACAACATTAGAACATCAGAAAATAGCGTAATAGGGGCCCTTTAGCTTGAGTTATATTGCACATCTACCCTTCCATCTTCGCGCTTACCCGTGATCAGGTAGCGAGGAAGAGGAGGAAGAGGAGGAGGAGATGGAACCAACGGGTCAAATGATTTGCACCTGACCACCGTAGCTCAGTGTCAGGCCGAGCAGACACAGTTTCATCAGAGGGGGTTGACGTGGGGGCGGGCGCAGGGCGGGGGGGGGGGGACCTCACTTACGGGAGGGCAGGGGGGGCTGTCACCTCACATCACAAAGGGAAGAGTGGACGGATTGTCTAACAGGTAACGAGTTGAAAATAACATACTATGGTTACTGGCCTTTAAACATGTTTGAGTACCGTATTTTCTGGA
>KN485426.1:4763-16166 GCA_000787095.1 Periophthalmodon schlosseri | reverse complement strand
ATATTGTATATTCAAATACTCAAAGTATCTCTGATTCCCTGTCGGTGTGACTTCCAGTGGTGTGTCAGGGAAGCGTGTTCCACTTCTCCTTGTCCGCGCTGGAGGACGCCTTGTCAAACGGCTCTTTACCTGCCCTCTGTGGAGTGGAGGTGCTGGGGTTGGTGTTCGCCCTCGTCTGCCCGCTGTGCAGTGCAGGGGGCTGGGGTTGGCGCTTCCCCCTCATCTCCCTCCGGTGGCCTACTTTCTCAACAGCCCTTATACTCATTACAGTTTCCGGACCTGCGCTGATACACAGAACCGCACCACCACATCAAGAGGGTCAAGGACTCTCCAAAGTCTAACCCATGCTCTCCACAGTTTCCACAGCATTTGAAAGCCCACATTTTCTCCCTGGGAGCTGGGAGCCGTGTTGACGCTGAGGCCTCCGGAGCTCCGGTAGAGTATGATGCAACGGCCATCTCTTCCAGTAAGGACGTGAAACTGTATCCTTTGAAAGCCTGCCTCTCCAAAGCATTCATTTCACTCTAAAACAATGCGACGCGGATGCCAAGTCGCCGTAAGAGTGAATGTGATCCTTATTCGGAGCTCAGTCAATTTACACGCAGCGGTGAGTTGGAACCGGAGCACTGGTGGGAGCTCGAACAGAGTCCTCGGCAGTCCCTGAAGAGTCCCACGGAAGCCTGGTTTTCCCTGGGGATGGCCAGCTGAGGAGATCATTGACTTTTATTACAAAGGCCTGGACATTGACCAAATCAATACTGCGGAGTTTGTGTGCAGACTTATTTTATACAACATGCCTGTTCAATTTGCGGCCCAGGGGCAAGATCTGATTTTTTTACTGGTTTAGTACAGGTTTTATTCTGTGTTAATACTAGTATAGTCCTTGTTTAACTCTGTTTTAGAGCTGGTTTAGTCCTAATTCTGCATTAGTCGGTAGTTCTGGTTCAGATCTATTTAATCTTGTCATAATTTACTGGTCCAGTACTAGACTGCTAATTTTAAATTTTATTTTTTCACAAAAATCTAATAGAAGTTGTTGTCATATTATTATTGAAATTGATCTAGTGTTGGCGACCCGCAAAAAATGTGGCCCTCAGGAAAATGTAGTTGAAAATCCCTGTTCTACATCATGAATTTTAACAGTTAAGGCCATTGGCATTTATATGAGAAGGCTTGTAAAAGTACACTGTGTAACTTTTCTGTGGCACTGTATTCCACAAGCTTAATTTTATTGATGTTATTTTTTTGTCTGAGTGTTCCACAATATGGTATTACACTTATCTTTGTAGCAATTATTTCATTATGGGTGATTAAACTGTGCAGATACGTTGAAAAAAAATGCATTCTTGCAGTGAGTGCGTTCGCCTCTTTTAAGATCTGACTTTTAACCTGGGTTGGTTGCCACCTGATTTTAGATAGTCATGTTTAAAGAGGGAGTAATTTACTTCTATGGAGTATTAACTGCTAACACAATATATTTAGATCACCATATTGCTTTTTATTGTTTTGAAAATGCTATATTCACTGAAACAAAGTATTAACTAGTTTCACTTATGTTTTTGACGCTCTGAGTCCCGACTTCCTTTGCTCCCTGTGCCAAGTCACAACCCGCTTCAGGGCTCTATAACACCACAATCAGCGTGCATCCCACTAATGAAACTAAAGCACATCACATTAGGTTTGTGAAGTTGCTGTGTACAGTTTTGTATCATGCTTTTGTATATTTATGGAGAGTTTTCGTGTGGGAGCATGGATGATGTAGGCTTGTGGTCTAAGCACTGGACAGAATCTTACAGGTAACTGTAAGGAGGGTTTGAATAGGGCCTGGGAGAGGTCGCTAAAATACTCAGACATCTAAAACCTCTTCAGGCATGTTTTTGATGAGGGAACAACATTATAACATCGTAGAAAGGTCATTAAAATCGATTTTGCACAATACCCCCTTTTTAATGATACTGTGGAACATTCCAGGCAAAGCAATAACATCTCCGTGGAGACAAGCAGATAGTGTACACTCCATCAGAAAAGTTGCAGTGCACCTTTAAATGCAAAACAATAGTTTAAGAGAGTGTGTTTGTGCAAGGTGTATACAAGAGAATATGAAAATACTTTAGTGGTATATTTTGATTAAAGCTGATCATGGCCTAATAATGTCACTCCAAAACTCCATCTAAAGTTAGCTTCAGAGTCCATTAGGCTCTTTCATGTTTCAAAACTTTACTGAGTCAGTCCTTTCTGTGCATATAAATGTACTGAAGAATGAGAGATATTATCACTTCAAGTCAACCTCTTAACTTCAGACGAGATAAATTACAATACACAAAGACTCCAACAATCAACAAAACAAGTGTTGTAAACTCCCAGGAGGGAGAGAGGGTAAATATGCAGGCAGACTCAAATATGGGGAATGGAGGAAAACACAATTGCAGCTACGGGTTTTATTAGGTTAAAGAAGACTTATTATTCTTGTGTGTGCTATATCGTTGTAATCTATGACACTCGTGAATCATTGTGTTATAATTTGCACATTTTAAATCGCAATATGAATCTGAAACGACGTAATAAAAGAAACAAGCCCACTGACTTCCGTGTTAGGAAAATGCAGTGCCCAGTGGGAGCTCACGTCGCCGTAAACACCACCGCAACAAAGAGGTGGTGCCGACAACTCCGTGATGTTGTCGGCATAGATAGCCGCACATCAGTTTGGTTTTAAAATGTTCGTATTAACCTGCTCTACGTGATTCTGGTGTTTTTACTTTGTCATCTTGTTCGTAAATCAAGACATTAATAACAGACAAATCAGGCGCCTTCTTTCCCTGAGGTTGCTTGTGCTAGCGTTAGCAGTGGGTTTTATTGACAGCAATGCTAAGTGCCCACCCTCCTGAAAAACCAGCAGTGCGGGCGGAAAGGGGCATTACCTTCAACAGCCGCGCTCCTGATTGGCTCTTTGGTTAATATACGATACTCACGGTCAGAAATCCAAACGTGGCACTGGGCTCCAAATTTGCCCCTATAACTGCAAGCCTCAACAACAACTCAACAAGCGCATATTCCCTTAGTCCTTTTCTTCGTACAGGCTTTGGTGTGGACACTCAGGCTCTGCTCCGTACAGCTGTCTTATCTCTGTGTGCTGACATAGGCTCTGAGTGCAGCTCCGTGCACCTGCGGGTCTATCAGCGCTGCAGTGTCTACAGGGCACGCTTCATTTAGCTCTCTGCCGCCAGTACAGCGCCGTGTGAGGTGGAAACATTTGCCTAGGCTTGTTTACCTCCTCAGACATGTTTGACCCCCTCTCACCGCCCCACTCCGCAAATAGTGACGGATGAGTGCAACATGGTTTGCTAAAATGAACCGGGTCAAAACGCGCACGGTCAAAACACAGGGTTTACTGACACGAAGGAGCTCAAGGTTCAGTTGCCTTAGTACATCTATTAAAGTGACTGATGTGTACCCAGTGTTTTTTCACGTAGTTTAAGAAAAGCTTTTAAATGTGAAATGAGACTGCTGCGTGTTGTCTGCATCTAATTATAAATCAGGAAGTGCACTGTTAGCATTATGGTCCTTATTAGCATTAGAGTGATGGCAAAACTCCGCTCTGACCTCTGAAAGTTGTGAAAAGCACTTATAAGCTCATCACAGTGAATAGTTAGGATGCTAAATGTGTTAGGAAAGCGAGAAATAACTCTGGACCACAACAAACTGTTTAAAATGAACAGGTACAGCGCCTTTAAGGACTACTCATGTGAATTTGTGGTGGATACGAAAGTGAAATCCGATGTTTACGGAGCTACTTTAAAGGCTCTGCACTCGCTTTAGGACCATGAGTGAGTTAACTGTTGGCCCCACCCACTTAGTCCCTTGTCTCACTCTGATTTATGATGAACCACGACAGAGATGGTCTCTCATTGGATAAAATTCTCTGTCCCTGGCAGTTGCTTCCTTATTGTTCCAACAGCATAAATTAGAGCACATGTCATTCAGTCTCATTTTTGCCACAAATAGCTGCTTTTACATCACTGAAAAGTGTTTTTCTTAAAGGGCCTGTACCTGATTTTTTTTCCGTGTATTTGATCAAAATGTGTCTTGCCCCAATACTATATACTATTGTATAAGCAGCTCTTAAAGTAAAAAATATGTCTGCTGTGTGCTGCCTGCAACTAATTATACAGCGTTTTATCGTCCAATAATCAGGAAGTACACATTGGCATGCTAGCGGTTGTTAGCTTTATAGTCCAATGAGGTTCATCTGGTCTCCCCTTAACTTATTTTATTTTATTAGAGTCTTTTTCCAGACCAAGGGTTAGTTTGTTTTCATACCTGACAGTTTTGACTGCTGCTGATGATGTTGTTGCTGGTGATGTTGCTATGATGTGTCCAGTCGGGTGATTTAAACAGGTTTTGGCACCGTCTTCCTACCAGTGGAGGCAAGACGGCAGCACCATGTGCAGTTCAACTTCTTCAGGACAGTATCCCAGGTGTGTGAGTACAGAGTCCTGTGGGCACGTTTCCGTATTTCAATTGCCTCCTTAATCCAGCCTCCACTCTGAGGAAGACCACTAGTGAGCAGTCGAAACTGTCAGGTATGAAAACAAACTAAGCCTTGGTGTGGAGAAAGAATATATTAAAATGACATGTTGTTAGCTTTACCGTCACTGCAAAACTCTGCTCTGGTCTCAGAGAGTTGTGAAAAGTGCTTAAAACTCATCACTGTGAATAATTAGGATGCTCAGAATGCATAAGGTAAGTGAGGAATAACTTTGGACCACTGCAAACTTTAAAATGAACTAGTTCTGCTTTAGTCAAGTTTTTTTAAATTTAAAAATCAGGTACAGTGCCTTTAAGTACAAGATATAAAGTTGGGGGGCCTTTAACACAACTTTTCAGGTCTCCCTTGGAGGATACAGTTTTGAAATCCATTTTGAAATCTGCATGTGCATGTTCATGGTTTTGCTTTTCTTAACTACAGGACATAGACGGCGTGTTTTATTGGAACGCTCCACTGCTCCACTGCCCCTGCACTAGGCACTACAGTTAAGGTTAAAGGTGCACTGCGTAACTATTCTGGGAAGGTAGGCCATCTGCTCGTTTCCATAGAGATGTTTTCGTTTGCCCAGTTAGAGTATAGCATTAAACTTATCTATCTCCATGGAAACAAGTAGATGGAGCCACCAGAAAAAGCTACATGTCGGATCTGTGGAGAGGCAAATTCCATTTTGAACCCTACAGTTTCTCAAAGTAGGAATAGGGCTGTGGGCAGGGCTAGGTGGTAGGTGAAAACAGTTTGTTTCCGAGCACACGTCTCAAATTCAGGGCAGGATCACACAGCAGGTATGACATACGTATAGAGGTCATTCCATAACTGTTACCTAGCAACCATAATGTTGACAAGGGCCAAAACTTGTCTAAATTGTACTTTTATGTTGTTAAGAAAAATGACTTCCTTGTGTGTAAATTGTCGCTTTATTTTGGATACAATTCTCCGTGTTGATGACATAAGTAGAGGTATTCCATTTTAGAACTTAACGGTACTTCCTGTATTTTTGTGCTTTTCTTCTCAACTTTTTTTCCTCTCAAGCTGCCACTTAACTGATGTAAAACGATGATAAATATTGACCACAGGTACTATCCCACCAAACCAAGTCAGGATCAGAACAACATGAAAACCTGCCAGACGCACTTTAGCTGGACTATAGTTGTCCGGACTCTCCGCCTCTGGACCAGTGGAGCCCTTTCTCTCTCAGGACTGGTGCTGGTGATCCAAAAGTGCCATCAAACCCCACGGAGCATAGGCTCATTTGTCTAAAACTCATTTAGTCCACAGCGTCTAATAACTGCTCCCCGCCTCTCGCCCTCACCAGCTTAATATCATAGTCCTAATTAATACGCCGGCTTAATTAAACAGTCATATTTAAGGAATGCAGCAGGAGGTGGGGGCTCTCATCCGTGCTGCTAATTGTCCTGCTCATTAGCTTGTATCTATCTTCACTTCATCTGCCTCTGATGAACTGGCACTGGCACGCTTCTGCCCGAGATGGAAAATAGGTTTCAATTTAACACAAGCAGGACTAAGTATAGGCTTCATCTTATTTTAGAGACAAGTTTGACAAAGATGGTGTCATTTTACTAAAGAATTAATTTTACAGAGAAAGAACTATGGTAAGGCACATTTTTCATGGAAAGCTTGATATAGTGTAAGGCCTTAATCGTTGTGAAAGTTCTAAAAGCAAATTACTCCTGTCTTCAAGTTAAGAAGCTAACACAGAAATATTCTGCACTGTAAATTCTACCGGCTTGTATATCATCGCCTCTGTATACGGTTATACCCATAGCCTGTATAAAGACTAAGGGAGTGTGACGCCCCTTCCCGCACTGCTGTCAATCTAACCTGTTGCTAAAGCTAGTGGGAGTGACCTCAGCGAAAGAAGGCGCCTGATTTGTCTGTTATTAATGTTCATATTCTGATTTAGGGACAAAATAGCGAAAAAAAACCCCACTAGGATCATGTAGAGCGGGTTAATATGAACATTTTCAGACCAAAATGACGAACCTGATAGCAGCAGTTACAGAAAGAGGAGTGACAGTTTTTCAACAGAAAGTGAATTGGAGCCAGAGTCAGTGGAGCTGGAAGCACGCCCATGCTCACTATTTGGAACACGGCGACTAGCAGGTTAGCTATGTCCATTTATATATACAGTCTACCTCAAGTGGAAGTCAATCATCAGCTCTGTCAGAAGACCCAGCTGAGGAAAGCCAAGCTCCAGCCCAGATGATGGTGCAGTTCTACACGGCCATCACTGAGTTCATCCTCTCCTCCTCCATCACAGTGTGGTACGCCAGGGTCATTGCCAGGGACAGACACAGACTGCAGCAGAGCACTGTGCACTCAGTTGAGAAGGTGATTGTCTGCAGCCTCCTATCTTTCCAGGACCTGTACGTCTCCAGGACTCAGGGGAAAGCAGGTCAGATCACAGCTGAGACTTATCACCCTGGACACGAACTATTTGAGCCACTCCCCATTGGGCAGGGGGCTACGGTCCATTCAGACCAGAACCAGAATTAGAAAGTTTCTGAATAGTTTTAGAAATGTCTGGATCCATATCAGAACTATAGAATACTAATATTAAAGAAGCTTTTATTATTTTGTGTTGAAAATTACTTTCTAATGTCCAAAAAATGGTTTTGTTATCATATTAAGAGAGCATAGCGACCCAAAAATTAAATATATATATATATATATATATATGTTGTGTCTGGCCTTGAGTCACACGTCCACTGTGGTGAATAAGACAAATGTGGACAGCACAGGCTCCAGAGGGACTCAGGTGTGTGCCTGAAGGTGAACGGGCTCAGATGGAGTCTCAGGCACGAGGAAGTCACCTAAACTCTCCAGGATTAATCACAGGTGTGGCCCTGTGCCGGGGCCCTCAGCTGTGAATGTGAACGTCACAGTGGTGTGCAGAGGAGCCTGCGGGCCCCGGAGCCCCACTTTCACTGTAACCTGTACTGGGACCCTCCTCAACTACAGCTAAATACACACATGTTGTCCATTCACACATTCACTTCATCCTTACAGACAATATATTGTAGACATGTCTCTGCCCTTCTGAAAAATCGTTCTGGCAAACTCAGATATTTAATGAACCCTTTGCTAAAGAGTTTTTGTGTACTTATTATTGTACTTTGTCACTATTAAGTCTGTCCTGGCCCACATTCACTTTTTCAGTTGGTCTGGCCCTCAAACCATATTTCTGCTCTGCTAATGTGACTGCAGCACAATTGAGGAGACACAGCTGAAGCACTGAATGATTTGGCTCTTGTGTATATAAGTCGGCTGTTCTTATTCACTACAAAGAATCAATTCCTTAAGTAAATTTGAGCCAAGAAACCCATCCGTGGACTGGCACTGCAGAACTAGTCACACTGTGTCATTATAGCCTAAACCTCCCACTCCCTAGACACCTCCACCAGGCACTGCATTGTCACTCTGTGGCTGAAAAGCAGAGTACTGTTGTCCACATACAGAAGAGAGACCTCCATCACAAGGCTGCTTATGGACTACCACAGCCCGTGTCTTCCCCCTCACTGCTCCTCCTACAGGGGCTGGTGAGGGCTCAGGTGTCCCCTCGGGCCCCGGGCTGCTCCCCTCTCTTCCGGGCATCCTGTCCTCTGCCTGTGATTTGATTCTCCTTCTTTTCTTTGCTGTATCAAATTGCATTACTACTGGCCCGCTGAGCGCCGCAGCAGTCCACATCAATACTCATTGTTGGCCGTAATTACAATGTAATATTCTAAAGAAAGAGCCCTGAATGAGACATTATCAATATTTATGCCAGAGCTGATTTCATAAGCAGCGTCGATAAGGTCACAGGGAGGCGATTTGAGAGCTCCGGACAGCACAGGAGCAGCACAGGACCAGAAGAGGCACAAGGCTGTTCGCTCGTGATCAACAGGAACCTGCATAATGGCTCTTCTTCAAACTCTCTTTTATTTTAAGACTTAAAGAGAGGGTATTTTACTTCTATAGGGTATTAACTGCTAACGCATAACATATTTAGAGTAGCATGTTGCCTTTTATTGTTTTGAAAATAACATTTTAAAATGTTGTATAAGTTTCACTTACTTTTTAGATGTTCTGAGTCTGCCCTCCCTTTGTTCCCAGCTTTAAGTCACTCCCCCTTCACAGCACTATCACAGCACAATCAGTGTGCATCCAGCTACTGAAGCTACTGCACATCGCATCAGGTTTATCAAGTTGTAGTGTATGGATGACGTAGGGTTGTGGGCTGAGCATTGCACAGAATCTTACAGCTAACTGTAAGAAGGGTTTAAATAGGGCCCGGGAAAGACTGCAAAATTCCTGAAACATGTATGGATGGCATCTAAATCCTCTTCAGACATGTTTTTGATGAGGGAATAACATTAAACACAAGGTTTACCCTTTAAGAAGAGAGAGAATCATCAAACAAGAATATGTTCCAAATATCAGATGACGCACACTGGTCCATAATAAATGGGGACAGTAAATCATAATAATATTGTTAATCCCAGTAAAAAAGGAATGAGTTTGTGGTACATTTTATAAAAAGATAATCACCATTATGCCAGTGTACTGTTTAGAGAAGGCTACTAATTATATGTGGGACGAGACACAGTTTCCATGAGACAAGCACATCACGAGATTCGGGCTACGAGATAAGACGAGATTTTGACATTATTTTTAATGAATTAATTGTTAGGTTCATTTCACAGTTTTGGCCTCACTTTTTTTTTTTTTTTTTTATATTTTTACTATCATTGTTGTACTGCTTTTTAGAATTACAGCCACTCAATATGTGTAACTCAACAAAGTTAACCCCTTTTTTTGTACAAGGCAAATATAAAAAATGGAGGAAAAAATGTAACGAGATCATTCTTCTCATCTTGTGGTTATTTTATCTCACGAGATGGAGCTACTTATCCATGATGTGTTCTCTTGTTGATCTTTGTTGTTTCACTTATAATTATAAGTACAATAGGTCAACAAAAGAAGAGGTAAAAAAACATACACAATATTCCCCAAATACATGCAATTTTTGTCTGTTTTACACCAAAATATATAGTTTTTATTTCATTTTATGTAAACACTCTCTCTTAAAGTGGACCTAATATGCAAAATCAAGTTTTTAGAGCTTTAAACCATGTTATATTTACCCTCTGAAGTTGTATTTAGAGTGATTCATGTATGTTAGAGTAATCTTTACACTCATGTATTCAAGACGTCATTGTTCTAATCTACCCCCGTTTTCACCGCCATCGGTACATGCCCACTGCTCTGTACTAACTACTAATTTGGCAGGGTTGTGTAGCCATTTTGGCACAAATTTATAAAATAAATCTGCCACTTACTAGTGTAATCTGCAGCTATACGTCGGAGGTGCCAACATCTCCATCTCCATGACGTTTACAGCGACGTCAGCTCCCACTGGATACCGCAGTTTTCTAACAAGGAAGTCAGCGGACTTTTTACTTTTAGTAAGTCCTTTTAGATCAATATGTCCAAAATATCATAGAAGTTTCATAGATTATAATTATATAGCAGACTCCAGCACAAAATGTCTTCTTTAGTTTAACATTTTCCTCTCACCTCAACTTAGATATATACACAAGAACAATGCAGAGCCAGCCACTTAGTCCATATAGCCCTTTGCTTCCCTCCCTCCTGCTCTCTCTTTCAGTAATACACATACTTTGTATTCTATGGAGTATAATTTCTCCACAAAGGAAGCGTGGCACTCCTGAGACATGGTGTAAAATCACAGCTGGAGTCCATATATGTAATACGCGACACAGGGTGGATGGTAACACGTACAAATGTGGAAATAGACACAAACTGACACTGTATAAGAACAGTGTGATTGGTCTCTAACAGGTATCAACACTTCAAACTCCGCCCCTACAGCCAGGTGTTTGAAATCAGAAACACCTGGTTTTAATCAGAACAGTCTTGCGTAATGTCACATAGTACTTTCTTTCTCTTTATTCGTACAGGGGATCCCAATGAGAGCACTTAGACTCTCTTTTTCATTCCGGTCCTGTTCAAAATACTGTACAAACACGAAGTCCATGAAATTGAAGGGGCCACTGGAGGCAGCACACGTTTAGATTTAGGAGTGTTTGACCAGAAAGCTGCAAATTTTCCTAGTTTGCACCAAAATTGCCAAAAAAAGTGACTAAGAACAGTAGATAATGCTATTAAAACACCATATACACAGTTTCATAGCAAACAAAATAGTGGATTTAATGTTTAGTCTCACTTTGAGTTATATTGATTCCTGTGTTATACTTTGAATAGACTCTATTGATTTGAGGAGCGATGTTCTATAGTCCAGCTAAGGCTTGTCCTCACTGCTCTTTCTCACTCAGAAGAGACTGCTCCTCTGCTCGTTCTGACCCGTCGCTCTCCGCACATCCATTACGTTCTGTCACTGTCGAATATGTTGAAAGTTCATCAAAAGTGAGTTTAATGAAACTGTGCAGAACCCAAACTAGCGCCGCTTCCTCTCTACGCCTAATCCACTTTGGAGTTTCCGAGTTTGCCCACCATCCCTCGCAAAGTCACCACAGAGTCACAGTCCACTAAATTGGTGGCTTTCTCCTCCAATTAAAGCGTGTGTGATGAGAGCTGACAGCCTGTCCGCTCCAGTGAGTCGGACAAAGTCAGCCCCAATGACACACTTCCACACGGCAACAGGTCCGGCCTAGAACCGGCTTTTAATGATGGGGATTTGTGGACAGAGGCGCGGTATCTCATCTGAATGTTTGGAGAGGGGAGGAGAGGAGAGAGAGGAGGGGAGAGGGGGAGAGGATAGGAGAGTAGAGAGGACAGAGGAGAGAGAGAAGAGGGGAGAGGAGAGTGGAGGGAAG
>KN485424.1:28011-43526 GCA_000787095.1 Periophthalmodon schlosseri | reverse complement strand
GTAGCTGTTAACTTGAAAACTACCACTTCATGACATCACAAGGTGGAACAGAGCATTTTGAGCTTTGGAGATGTAGACAGACTAATAATAAAGAGTTACTCAAACATGTGTGAATGAAACAAAACACAACTCCAGGTATGACTACAACATAGTAACATGACTTAAGGACATTTAAATCACGATTCAGTTTTTATCACCATATCCCTAAGCCCTGATTTCACTGCAATTTCTGTATGATTATTTGTTTTATCAGTTGAAATAGCTTAATACATAAGTTTAAAGGTGCACTATGTAACTTTTCTGCCACTTACTTGTCTCCATGGGAATGCCATTGCTTTGTCTAAAATGTTCCACAGCTTAGCATAAACTTATCTATCTTGCATTCATTCAAATGCAGTAGTTTTGTTTTTTTGCTGGAAAAACAAACACACATTTTTACTATGAGCGGGGTTGCCTCTCCATAGGATCTAACCTGTAACTTACTGGGAGGTGTCATCTGCTCGTCGCCATGGAGATGAGTAAGTGTGATACCTTACTGAGGAACACTCCGGGTCAGTGGTGGTAGGTAATGAAGTACAAGTAGTAAAGTACTGTACTTAAGAAGAATTTTTAGGTATCTGTATCTTAGTAAATTTTACAGTGAGTACTTTTTACTTTTACTTTACTATATTTGAGGCAGGTATCTGTACTTTCTACTCCACTACATTTTTGAACTGGACTGAAATGTAGAAATACTTTTCATATGATTTGAGGGGTTATTTTTACCATGTCTGTGGTAACATCCTGACTAGTTTTCAAGTTCAAGCTTTGGCTTTGAGCAAACAGAAAAAAACCACAAAATTAAAAAAGACATTAATTTGTATTGTTACTGTGGACCAAAATCTGTATCATTTTGAATCAATATCTCTACATTTAACACTTTAACAAATTAACAACCCTTATGTGACATACGTTTACTTTTTACTCTAAAAGTACATTTTTAAACGGGTTCTTAAATACTTTTATGTAAGTTGTTTTTTCATGTGATTCTTTTACCATTTGAATAACTTTTTTACCTCTGTATCTGTACTTTTACTAACAAAATTGAGTACTTCATCCACCACTGCTCCAGGTATAGCATTAACAGACAGGTGTTGTTACCCTCCACCAGAAAAGTTACATAGTGTACCTTTTAAATGTACTTAATAGTCTATATTTCTCTGAAGCTGGTGGCGTAGCGTATTGTCTGAGTAAATAACCCTGAATGAGCATAGCACTATTCATCTCCAGACCACCCTGTTCTTTTCACTATAGCCTCATGCCTTCATTTACAGGTTACGTTGTTCAGCTAATTCAATTTACTCAATACGTATCTCGCAAATCCATCTAATCATTACTGCTGTGGATCATTATGTGTTAATTATAAGCAACAATACCAAATCCAATTATCGTTTGTTATCATTACTAACTCTTTTATGACAGAGATACTCGAGCTTACATCTATATCCCATTTCAAACACATTTTCTTAAGATTACACGGGCCATTATATTTTTTGTTGCTCTGAAATGAATCTCCATAATGAAAGAGGAAAAGTAGTTTGGTTTTAATATTTATTTTGTTTTGAATCATGGTTTGGTTTTATTAATTTAATTGAAAAAATAGGTTCTTTTGTGGCTTAATGCATTAAAGGCAAGGTCGGTTTTCATTCCAAGCTTTGAAAAGAGGAAACATCCAAAACAAGCACGGGAAATGGATGGTTGCTTTCATTTCAATTTGATGGGATTTAATACAAGATTTAATAAGAAAAAATAATTAAGCGAGAGCTCATTTTGCTGTGTGGAGTCTGAAGCACTCAAAAATACCCACAATGCATTGGTAAACGTGTACAGTAATTGATATAATGTCTGTAACTGAATGGGTTTTTATTTATTATTATACAAGTTGTACAACGCAATTTTGGCTAAGTTGCATGTTTTTGAGGACAGAGAAAACCAAACAAAAAAAAGCCCTCCCCAATCCAGGAATTATACGTCTTATTCATCTCATAATAAATCATTTTTATCAATGTTCAGTTTTTCTCCCCAGCCTTTTCAAATGTGTTTTAGAATGTTAGTGGCAGTGCACCTCCAGCTTGGGTAAAATTTGATCCCAGCCAAACAAAACCAACTGTGAAATACCCTTTTGTTTTGACAGTGGTGTATGAAGTGTGTTGAGAAGTGCAGACCTTGGGCCAAAAAACACAGTCTCTGCCCCATGAATAATGAAGAGATACACAGGAATGTAGTTTTATCCCACATGTAAAAAGCAAAATATTTGCTTGCTTATCTTTCCTAATCAATGCGTCTTGCCTAAGGACACAAACTTCCATACTGAACCGCCAAATCCCAGTTAATGTGCAAAAAAGGTTGTATGGTTACATATATATCCAGATCATATGAAGTCTTTAACTATCATATCATTTTAAATACTCAAATTAAATACTCAGTTACTCAAAACTGCTTTACCCATATTTTAATCTAAGTATTCCTAGCTCTCTAAACCTTTTGGCACATTGTTAGTATTACATGCATTAAATTCTTTGGGCACGTGCAGCCCCGTGTCAGTGCTAGTAACACTTACAGAGCTTTTGTCCAAGTTAGCATCAATAAAACTAGTAAAGATAAACTCTAGGGAAAAATCCATTTACTTATTTACAAGAAGTCAAATTCCAATCCCATCATGTATTAAATGAAACTGTATCTGCATTTTTCAGTTTATTTAACAGTGATTTAATAGTGATGATGATGATGATGATGATGATGATTATTATTATTATTAAGTAACCAATTATTATTTAAACAACTTACTCACCATAATCTGTATTAGTAATGTCTGACTGTATTCTTCAAAACTCCCCACCTTTGCTATACCCTACAATTTAAAAACTCCCTAACGAGTCAGAGGGTTGCCTTCATGACGATTGAGCCAGATAAGAAGATAATAAGATAAGGAAATTAAAGGAAAAAATTGGCACTTCACTAATTAATTTTTTTTTTTTTCTGTTGTTCCTAAATTTTCCGCCCTTTCCCTTTTATTTCGTTAGTTTTCTTTTTTATTACTTACCTACCCACTCCCTATTCCCTCAAGTCAAAATGTCTAATGTCTTTTATTGTTTGTGTTGTCTCTAATATCACAATAATAAAAAAAAAAACGGTTTAACCTGGAAAAGCCTACATTTGCAAGGGCAAGAATTGTCTAGCTGGTCCCTTCTCTTTTGTAGTCTTCATCCCACACTCCATCCATCCCCCGTCTCTTTTCCCTCTTGTTTTCTCTCCGTTCACAGCTGCCAACCATTGAGTTTTACATGGTTTTCATTTACCCATTGCTTCCCCCGTCGGCAAAGCCCCACATCCAGTCAATATAGTGTGAAAGGAAGAATTTTGATTGTAATGACAACACACACACTTGGTTTGGTTTGTGTGTCAGATACAAAGAGCTGGAGAGGTGTGAGGACATAATGAAGAAGCCTTGAGCACTGGACACACCTGACTGCATTTTCACTCTCCAACTGTTTGTCTTGGAATACTCGCTAATGCGGAAAAAGGGGAGACAACATGGTATCTGTTATCACTGTTACTGTGGGCAGAGGTCAGACTGGCTCATTAGACGAGCATTCATGAGATCTTGCGCATCTGAGTTAGACCTGTCATGATAATTACTATATCTTTGTTATGTTTTGGCTAGAGGATAAGATTTAAGCCATAAAAGGTTGAATTAATAACTTCTATGACTCATTACAGATACAAACTAACTCCTTAAGTGTTTAATCCCTCTGTTTATTTATTGCAGCTGATGATTTTTAACAATATTGATGATTTTTCAACAATACTGTAGAAAAAAAAAACAAAAACAAAACAGTATCGGGTCACCTTAAGAGGCAGGTTATGCTGTTGTGATCCCAGAAACTTAACTCCCAGCGGTGTTTAAAGCTTTTTTCTTGTTTTGGTGGCTCAATATTTTCCAACCTAGATTTAGAATAGTTTTTATGGTTTAAATCTGCTCTTGGGTTATTACGTCAGTGGCATAAATTAGTTTCAATATTATCGTTTATCGTCTATATTTATTTCAGCAATACATCAAACTTCAAAATGTGTTCTTGTGACAGGCCTAGATAGAATTTTTTTTTTTTTTTTGTCATAACCTTTACTCTTAGCTTTGTTATATTCATGCTTTCAGCTTCCTTTGTTCCTAAGATTTGAGAACTTTTTCCCCATTTGAAAGATAAAATTGGGAATCGCTATGACAACGGTTGTAATTGCTCATTCTGAAACCCATGGATACTCACATGGAACAAAACAAACTACAAAGCAAGTTCATTTTCTTTTCTTTTAGTATCAGAAATTTCTACTCAGCTCCTTTGATAAAATGGGCCACGTATAATGTCAGTGAGTCAATTAAAAAACGCATTTTGTCTTGTTTTTTCTAGCAGTGAAGTTAGCATTTCAGTGAGTTAGCTAGCCTAGTTGCTAACACATCAATTGTTGTCAATACACTACATGAAATTGTATTCCCTCCATATTTTTTCTTTGACAAAATAGTCAGAACTCGACAGTGACTCAGGTGGCAAAGCAGTCATCCTATAACTAGGAGTTGAGAACTTAGTGGTCGATAATGTTGTGTCCTTGGGCAAAGCACTTTTTTCACTTTGCTTTAATATGGTGTCGAAGGATTTCTTAAAAAGGGCCTTGGAAAAAAAAAAATAAAAAATCAATATTGGGTCACCTTAGGAGGCAGATTATACTGTTGTGATCCCAGAAACTTAACAATAGCTCCCAGAGGTGCTGAAAGCTTTTTACTTGTTTTGGTGGCTCAATATTTTCCAAAACAAAAGTCTATCCAAGTTAAACAACAGGTCCTCTGCATACTCATGAGGGATCAACGGGATTTTAGCCAGACAAATCTGAAATTGCTGAAAGTAAAAGTGATTTTTTTCTCCCTGGAGTGTTGAGTGCTCATTGGACTAAAGCGGGAGCCATAAACCATTACGGTGATCAATGGAGGACACAAGGAAACAGGCAGGACCACTTCAACGACAGCTCTGAATAAATGCTTTTCTGATGTGAAAAAGCTCTCCAGCTGGTTTAAAAAATGACTTTAGATTGCAGAGGAGGAGGAAAAAAAAAAGTTTAAATATGAAGTGAAGTTCTGGTATACAGTACTACACTATTTTAATGCCTTTGATAACATAGACCTATTAGTATCTGTGGAAAGTGTTGTTGTCCTAAAATACTTTTAAATTAATACTTTCAAATTCATGTGCACCATGTAACTTTTCTTGAAGCATGCCTGTCTCCGTGGGGATGTGATTGTTTTGCCTGAAATGTTCCACTGTCTGGCTTTAAACCTTTCTATCCTCACGGAGACAACCACTAAGGCAAAGTTATAGGCCAGATCTGTGGAGTGGCAACCCTTCTCAAGGTAAGAATGCATGTGATATTTAGGTATTTTTAAGTCATTAAAACACCCGTAGTTGAATAAATGCAAGCTAGATAAGCTGAATGCCAAACTTTGAAACATTCCAGGCAAAGTAACATGGTGCCTCTTTATGTTTACATCAGCTATTTTCCACATTCTTCAATACACATTCTATTTATATTTTAAAATATTCAGGCTACACTTTCACCGTTATTAGCTAAACAAAACTACAATGACTATTATTAATACAGCATTAACACTTAAATGACTTTTTCTGGCAGTATTCATTTTGTGGACTTGAATAGGCTGTAAAATACATTCATCTGGTTCTTGAAGCAATGCCAACGTCCTCTCCATCTCCTTCCATAATTTCCATTAGTTGAGATGGGCCTAATTTCTGACCAAAAATGACTATTGCTATTATCAGCTAATCTGATGTAATCCTGGCAGCTGCCTCTGTATCGCAGCTGTCTGTTGTGTTATCGATGTGAGCATTCTTCCCTATAGAGCGCCCAGCCACATCCGAGAGGAGCAGGTGCACGGCTGAAATTGCACAGTTAAACAATCCAGTCAATAAGAAGCGAGACGTGATTAGCCCCCTGTCTTTACTTTATCAATGCCAAGGTGTTAGCGCAACGGGACATGTGCTTACACAGGGAGACTAATGCCAGTGTATTTCACATCACTAAGTATTATGGCACTTCAGTAAATAGAAACGAGTGTTTGCAGAGGTTATTGGGGATGTTGAACAGTTGTGGCGTTCAATCTCCCAATGGCTTTTTCTTACTCTTGAGGTTTTTTTTTAATTGCCAAATGTTGTTTCAATGAAAAACTGGACAGAACCTTTATGAGAAATCCTCATATGTAGTTTGATGAGAAAACCTTTTAAGCCAATGTTTTCAATTTTTTCCTGCAAATATCTGAAATGACCATCCATCTTATTCCCATGGCAACAGAGTGGTCAGCTGCGTGGCTGGTGCACTGTGCAATTTGTGAAACTTTTAGTTGTTCTGAGCTCAGTTTTTAACATTATAACACGGGATTTTTCAGCAAAGAAGTGCAGCTTGTGAAGTTCAAAGGACAGAGGTTAGGGACTGTTGGGTTGTTTGAAATGAGCTGTTTTTTTTCCTGTATCCATGGAGACAGTGCAAGGAGCTAGCTAGGGAGCTACCTATCAACCTCTGAGATGCTACACAACTTTTTTTTTTTTTTTTTTACACAGATCTACCTGTGCATCTACCTATTTATCCATCCATCCATCTTCTTCTGCTTTAAATTCCACTTTCTACTTGTCTTGGAGATTTTATTGCTTTGCCTGGAATGTTCCACAGCATGACATTAAACGTATCTATCCAGAAAAGTAGGCGACGTCAACAGGTCAAATTATGGATCAAATCTATGAAGAATCTACCATGCTTACAGTAAGAATGCATGTATTTCAAGGTATTAAAAACACGTATAAATGGAATAAACACAAGTCTAATGCCAAACTGTAGAACAATCAAAGCAAAACAATATTTTGAAGTGGAGCCTGTACCATAAAAGATGCATGGTGTAACTGTTTTGGCCGGTTTCCCTATTTTGTCACACCTGAGTGTTCCAAAACCACAAATGTTCAAATGAAGATCTGAAAATTCATTGTAGAAAATGCCAGATGCCCTTCCAGAACATGTGTCTACATAAACGAAGAGAATAAGCCTCACACAAAGTCTCATTATTCTTTTATCATAAATGTATCATACAGAACTTTTTTGTCAGTTTTATGTTTATTTTTGTTTTTTTCACATGTTTGTAAGATGTTCCTTGTCGCGTTCCTTCCTGAAGGCCTCTGAAGTTAAATCCATGGATGCCTAAGGATCAGTTGGCAGATGTGATTATAGTCTGGCTGGCAGAGTAAACAAATGCATGGACTAACCTCTCCATCTGCACCAGCACCCTCGAGCCTGTATGCAGTCTTTATCTTAATTATGGTTTGCAATAATCTAACTGAAATTACTGTAAGCGGTAGGCAGTGGCTTGGATGGTGTTTGATCCCCGCTGATTGAAAGTATATGTTGTTGTGTCCTTGGGCAAGGCGCTTCACAATTTCGTCTACTAGTGCGTGAATTGTGGTTGGCTTTATGTTACTTTGCACCAGGAAAAATCTGGCTAAAAGCTTTCCACCAACTTTTGGAATATGGAATGGAATATTTTTGCTGCAGTGAATCAGTAGTTTGACTGTTTGCCCACCACCCTTGAAAGTTCGTAAGATCCTTGGGCAAAACATTTCACTCGCTTGCTTATGAGTGTACAGGTTCAAGTTTTTTTTTTTCTGGGGTTGTTGTGTAGAAATGAGATTTGAAGCAAGGTTAGTAGCACAAATATATGGACAGGACGTAATCTGGGCTTGAAAAATTGTCCAAAAAAAATCCTTCTTTCATTATTCTGGCATTTAGCAAATATAAATAATTTTGGTAATCCTAATGAACCAAAATCAGGAAAAGTTTAGTCTGATTTCCTGTCAAACAGTGAGGAAAAAAAAGCGTGTGTCTTTTTATATAATGTATGCAAACTTCTGGTTTCAACTGTATAATATATCAAATTAAAAAAAAAAAAATTCAAGATGGTATATGTGTGGTTGTAGATTCAGATAGCACAGATTGTCAGCCATAGTCAGTTCTAATCATTCTGCCCTTTGGAGACAGGACAAGAATAAATCAAACCACTAACTTGACTTCATAAGGAAAAAAAACAAAAAAAACACATGATTGGTGTATTGTTTGCTATAGAGATTTTAAATTTATGGGTCAGGGATTAAAATAGGGTATGCACCTTTTTAGTCCATCAATAATTTTGGAATAAATAAGGCAAAGCAAGAGCATTTTTATATAGCTATACAGGGAAATGTAAGGACTGTATCCATCCTGAGCGCACACGCCACATGACTTATGCTTCATAGAGTCCCTGTCATGAGAAAACATATGTGACCATATCCACACCACCTCTCACAGTTCATCTCGTACCACAGCCCCATGTGGATTTACTCTGGTGAAGCACATCATGGAACATAAAACCAATATAGTTTCTTGTGACATACTTTCTGCTGTAAAAAATGGATCAAATCATGTAAAAGAATGTACAGAAAACAAAATAATAATAATATATATTGTGAATCTTTCTGGATGAAAAATGAAACATCTGCTGAAGTAATACATGGGTTTCAGAGCCATGAAACAGTTTTTGGCACAATTAACAATTTAATATTTAATATTTTAACCTTTAAATGGTGAAAACTCCAACACGTTGTGCCTATAACAAGAAAAAGTTACCACGAGCGGCTGAAGAGCTTTTAGCAACTGTGAGTATACATGGAAACCTATGCTTTAATTGTGACAGATGATGTCTAATGGGTAAAATGAAATAATCTTAAAAATGCTGTTAAGTCCATGATTTCTGACTCCTGAGCACAGAGTGTATAAAGAAGTGAACTAAGGGAGTGTGATGTCACCCATAGCATTCGGCTCCAGTCAAATGAAGCAGTTATAGGAGCGAATGTGGACCCAAGTTGTATATTAGGAAATCTGACCGCAAGTATCATAGCAACCAAAGAACCAATCTGGAGTGAGACTATTGAAGGTAACGCCCCTTCCCACCTGCACCGCTGGTTTAGCAGGGAGCGGGCGCTTAGCAACGCTGTCATTCAAACCTAATTTGATGTTCATATCTTGAGCTATAGATACAGATACAATAGCAAAATAAAAACCACGATTGTGTAGAGCGAGTCAATACGAACATTTCAGGACCAAAATGACGAGCCTGACAGCACCACTTGTGGAGAGAGGAGTGACAGTTTTCCAATATAAAGTGAACTGGACCTAGAGTCAAAGGATGTGTGCCCATGCTTGCTTCCTATTTGGAATGCAGCGGGTAGCAGGTTAGCTATGTCCATTTATATGAACAGCCTATGCTCCTGAGTCACTGTTTTGTACAACACAATTACTACTGAGTCACTGAACAATAAAAGCAAATTAAATCTTTGAGTGCTGGAGCCATATTGTCAGTACCTGTCCTGGCACAACTTGTATTCAGATTTTCAATGCCCTACGCTACATAACAGAGAAGAAAATTTTCACAGGTGTTGCAGTGTGGAGACGAACAGTCTTTGGAGAGTTGGAGATTTGCATATATGGATGGCTAAAGTGGAACATACAATTTTTTTGACTTTTTACTTGGAAGACACACAGCCCAAGATGTCCCACTGCAGCTATAGCAGACTTTGCACACGGCACGTTTGGCTGCTTCACTCAGTACACCTCACTAATACATTACAGTCACATCATGAAGCGTGTGATTGAGGAAGCCCTTGCTGCTCTCAGGTCATTACACACAGAAAGCCTGAAAATGACGCTAAAGAAGGAGGTGTAATAGGAACCACCATGTAACTCATCTTTATTTTATTCATGTTTAATTAAAGAAGCCCCCAGTGGGAAAATCACCTCGACCGCAGCACCAGAGCGAGGGACTGGAGCTGTGAAAACTGTCTCGAAGAATGAGTGTAACAGACGGCACCACCGGAAACACGGGGATGATGGCGTAAGTGAGGCTAGTGAGGTGAATAAGAACAGGGAGGGAAGGACAGTCAAGGATCAGTATATTTTTTTCAGTAATTTTACTTTCATTTTTTCATTTCATTTTCATTATGTATAAAAAATACAAAAGAAAGGATTTAGGCAGCCACTGTGTATCCCATAGAGTTTCTTTTTCTCATTTTATTATGTCTAAGACTAGCTTTGGTTACATAAGCTATAAGATATGTAAACAGTAAAATCAACTGAATCAACTTCTTGTGGTTTGCATGTGATTTTGTGGTTTGCATGTCATTTAAAGAGGGGGTATTTTACTTCTGTGGGGTATTAACTGCTAACACATAACATATTTAGATCACCATGTTACCTTTTATTGTTTTGAAAATGCTATATTCACAGAAAACAATGTATTAATGTTATAGAAGTTTCCCTTTCGCTTTTGAGGCTCTCAGTCATCTCTCTCTTTTCTCTCTGTGTTAAGTCACTTCCCCTTCAGAGCAGCATCATAACACAATCATGCATCCCGCTAATGAAATTGCTGCACATTGCATCAAGTTTGCACAAGTTGTATCATGTTTTTGTATATTTATAGAGAATTGTTATGTGGGAGCATGGATGGCGTAGGCTTGTGGACTGAGCGTTAGACAGAATCTTACAGCTAACTGTAAGGAGGGTTCGAATAGTGCCCAGGAGTGATCACTGTATTACTGAAACATGCATGGATCTAAAACCTCTACAGACAGATTTTGGTGTGTGTATGAACAAAGCCGCTGGTGTGGATTGTGTTCCTATAGCTCTTTGTATGTGTGTGTGCTTGTTTAGTTCATAATACTTGAATGAATGCGGCTTGAAATAAATATGGAATATACAATGTAGCTGTTCCAATTACACCACTGCCATAAAAGTTACATAGTGCAACTTTAATGATTATGCACTATTATATTTCACGTAATGACCCATTCAACATTAACATTACAAGTCATTTGTGACCCGGCAGTGAACTGGCATCCTGCTGAGTGAGTCCCGAGTCACAGTTCATCTCAGTCATTTCAAAAGGTCAGAGTGCTGCCTTGGAAAATGTTAATTAGGCAAAATAAACGCCAATATAACTGAAGATAATGTTTCATAAGTTTGTCAAATAATGATAACTGAATGCTATTGTAAATAATAGCAGGAATACTAGATGAGCATCACAAGTGTGGTCACTTGTGATACTGCAGTTGTTGTAGTACCAAGTTGTTCAACGCGTACAAATATATAAATACCAAATATCATCTAAAAACATCTGTTCCACTCATAGACTGTATATATAAATAGACATAGCTAACCTTCTAGCTGCCGCATTCCAAATAGGAAGTGATTATGGGCTCGCTTCTGGCTCCATTGACTCTGGCTCCAATTCACTTTACATTAGAAAACTGTCGCCCCTCTGTATGTATCTGCTGCTGTCAAGCTCATCATTTTGGTCTTAAAATGTTCCTATTCCTACATGAGCCTGGGGTTTTTATGTTATTTTTGTGTCTGCAAATCAAGATATGAACATTAATAACAGACAAATCAGGCACCTTTTTTCCCCAAGATGGCTCCTGCTAGTTTTAGCAACAGGTTTGATTGACAGCATTGCTAAGAGAAGGGGCGTTACCTTCTACAGCTTTCCGCCAGATTGACTCTTTGGTTGCTATGATACTCGTCAAAATTCAAAATATGGAACTCGGCTCCAAATTGGCCCCTAACTGCTAGCCCGGATGAGCTTCATTTGACTTAAGCCGAACGCTATGTCTGACGTCACACTCACTTAGTCCACTTCTTTGTACAGTCTATGCTTCCAATTCGCTATAGTGTATTAAGCATGGATCCCTAAAGACGCTGCACCAGATTTGTACTGTCTTAAAAATGTGAAAAGCAGAACTAGTTTGGATCCAGAGTTATTCCTCAGTTACCTTATTCATTCTGAGCATCCTAATTATTCACCATGATGAGTTTATAAGCATTCTACAACTCTGAGACCAGTTTACTGTATAGTACTTGGCCAAGATAAATTTTGCTCACATACATTCATGGGGAAAAAAATCGGGTAGTGGGCCTTTAAACGTGGAATGCAAATCGTGGCATTATTACTATCACTTGTGGTGATTGCTGTGCCTGGTAAAATACTATGAAGAACCAAAACGCAGCAACCAGATCTGAGCCCCAGTCCGTAGATGACAGACAGATAGAGAAATGGCAGGATGGAAGGAAATAGAATTGGACCTTCAAGTGTGTAAGGATACTCTGGATGACGCACAGGCTTATTACGTTCAAACTGCAATATGTTCCATAAGCTGTTTCTGTGTATGTGGGTCCATAATGTCTTTTCAACCAACTCTCCTATCTGTAAATGAAAATCAATACTTTTCACATGTTCATACCAAATCCAGTTTGGTTCTATTTTGTTCCTAGCCTGGCTGTCCTGATTTTGATTGATGTTTTTTCACTTCATTGTGAGGAGCAGTCCAGTCTGAATCCAGTACTCACTCAGGGCTTTGTGTGCGCTTCCATTGTCACCTGACCTATTTCTGTCCATCCACAAAAGACGCCCACTTCAACACATAGATTAGATTTTGACACAAAGTTCTAAATGTTTCTAGCCACGACAGGTTAGCCGAGATGTTCAGATATTAGGTTTAATATTTAGGTTGGGCTGTGCTTCGTTAAAGGCCTTGTTTACTATGTGACATTTTGAGGACTTTTTACGAATCAGAAGTAATAATATTTTGTTTTTCATTTTTCATCATTCTGAAATGCATGGATACTTAAATGTACTATTTTTATGTTATTCTTAAAACATTCTTGGACACACAGACACCAAACTGCATTTTAAAACTATTACTGGATCCAAAATCGATACCTGTTGATTGGCCATTCTGGAGCTTTGGTTGTTTTTTGTAAACCACTGCTATCATGGCTCCTCACAAGAACTTTTGGGGTCCAAGCTGATCTCTTTTGTGACTTATCACCACTGTTCATTTTGTCAACTCAAACATTTTCTTAGTTTTCATCGCTGTCATATTTTTTACTGACTAAATCTAAAAGTAGATCATAATCAAAACAACTACATTTAAATATTTTTGTCCATTAAAGGTGCACTATGTAACTTTCTTGGTGCAGGTTCGGCCACACGCTTGTCTCTGCCACACACTTGTCTCTGCCACACGCTTGTCTCCATGGAGATGTTATTGCCTTGCCCAGAAAGTTCTTCAGCCAGCTATAGTGCAGCTGACGTCATCTAGCCAAGTTACAGGTCAGATCTGTGGAGAGGCGAGCCCACTCATTGTATCAGTGCACTTTTTTCATTTTTGAGCAATAGATATGAAATGAAACAGAATAACCACCACTTTTTAATCCCACAGCCCAAACCAGACCATAAACAAACTCAACATTCAAGGAACACATCTGTACATGTCCCATGAAGCAATGCATTTTTTTTCTGGTTGACTTCAATATGTCCTTCAATATGTCCTTGAATAATACGCCGCATGGCCGAGCATCACCAGGGCTTGAGTATTATAGTACAGTATTGTCACAATCCTATGTGTTGAGTTCAAGTGACCCAGGTCTGTGTCATTTATAATAAACGTCTCCTGCATAACACATCCAGACTGTCTCCTGCATTTTCATCAATATTCTATGGACTGCCAGTCAAACTTCTACAACACTTATGATGTTGAATTTTTGTGTTCTTTTTGTGAATATCTGCATTTTTTTCCAAGTACAAAACAGACGACTACTGCTACTAGTGCTACTATGGATTTCATAAAAAAAAAAAAAAAATCATTCAGCACTATCTGGTTGAAGGAGAGAAAGTTATAGACCCACAGGCATTAGACTAATTGAAAAAGAGGTAAGATTTGAGTTGCTGACTACAACTCAAACTTATAAAATGAGGCTTTAAACTTCAAAATCATCATTCACAGGGTCCAACTCACAATTGGGCTTTAATTACCCTATTCTTTCTGTCTTTACGAGCGGCCTTACTCAGTCCATTCCTAATAATGAGAATTTAAATAAAATACCCCCTGCTTAAAGTGTTCTTAGCAGAATTCGTTGGTAGCAGAGATTGCTTTAGTTCATATAAATTCTTAATGAAAGAAAAGAGCCATATATATTCAGGAAATATTAAAAAGGTGTTCATTAGTGAAGGTAAAAATGTGATGACTCAGAGAAGAATATGATATACTACTGTATGAAGGAAATAGTGATCCATTAATGAGTTAAAGTGCATTTGACAGTTTTTAAAAGGATTCATTTAAAGTTCCTATATTACACAAAATGGACTCTTGTGAGCGTTAAGCCATGCTATAATGTTGTTACCTCTTTGTGTTTTGTTTCATTCACACATGTTTGAGTAACCCTTTATTATTAGTCTGTCTACATCTCCCAAACTCAAAATGCTCTGTTCCACCTTGTGATGTCATGAAGCTGTAGTTTCAAGTTAACAGATACCTTTTATCTTTTGTTCAATAGAGATGGGCAATTCCAGGACTGAAATCATAGAAATGATTCTAGTGAAGGTGTATGGAGTTTAAAAGCACAGTGGAGCACTTTCTGTATTAACACATGACATCACAAGGTGGAGCAGAGTGTTTTCAGTTTAAGAGAAGAACTCAGCCTAAATATGCAGGGTTAGTGTGTTAAACATGTGTGAATGAAACAAAACACAACTCCAGGTATGTTTGTGATGAGGAAACAACATTATAACATAATCAGAAAACAGCGTAATATGGCCCTTTAACCAAGGTGCCATCATGGATTTCAGTTACATGTTTATAGGCGCAGTGTAAGAACTTCAAACCATTCAAAAGCTCCATTATTTTGAATTATGAATAGCTATGGCAAAGGTCTACAGTTTTCATCACTGTGAAACCCATGCATATTCTTATTCTTCAAATAACAATAAAACTAGATCAGCTTTGTCCTTGTGTACAGCATGGTTGCTAGGCAACACTTATGGAACAATATGTCACATCTGTGGTCCATGGGCGATCACAAATAAAAATCATAAACTGCACCAAAATCATCAAGGGAAAATATTCATAGCAAACTCCTAAAAATGTTAACTGTGTTTTAGTAAAATCAGTATTCTTCTTCACTATCATTATGAGGGAAAATATTCATAGCAAACTCCTAATATAAAAATGTTAACTGTGTTTTGGTAAAATCAGTAGTCTTCTTCACTGTCATTATGCAGTTTAAAGGTGCAATATGTAACTTTTCTGCCACCTGCGGGTCTGCCTACATGTTCCACAGTATAATCTATTTCAATGGAGATGAGCAGGCAACGCCACCAGGCAAACCTACAGGTCAGATCTGTGGAAAGGTGAGCCCACTCAAAGTAGTAGTTAAGATCCCCCAGCAGAAGAAAAGTTACATAGTGCACCTTTATATAAATTCTGGCTTTGTGCTTTTTTCCTATAGTATAAATGGTAAGTATACACAATCTAATACATTTAAAGTCAACTGCAGCACCTAACATTCTT